>BRDA01043886.1:0-21355 GCA_036984385.1 Crenuchus spilurus
ATATATATATATATATATATATATATATATATATATATATATATATATATATATATAAAAGCTGTATTGCTGGCTATTTAGGTCAGATTTATATGACTGTGGAAGAGCTAAATTACACAGAGAATCACCTTCATAAAGGCATTGTATTGTGAAGCTAAGGACCTTAAATAGGATCCAACACTTTAGGATTAGCTTATCTTCAGCTAGTCCTAATGGACTAGTGTGTGTTGTGTTTACTTAAATGTTTTGCTGAGCTGGGTGTATGTATGAAATAGATTAGCTTACACTGACAATCTTCTAAAATGATTTTTGTAGATTTGTGGATTCTGTTGGTGAATTCACCTGACAGGTGAAGTGTTTTGCTGTTTCATTTGCAGTTAGATGACTGTAGGTATTCTGAACTTCATACAATAATTTATAGCATGTAAGAGTTTTGTGAGTTATGCAGTTATGCTGAAGGGGTCCGTGCTTTATGCACTGCATACCACTGAGATTAGAAACCAGCATGGTTCAGCCACCAAAATCATGTTGGGTTGAGCAATAACTTATCATGCATCGCTGTTTTGCAGGATATTTAATATCCATTCATCCATTATCTTGTCCACTTAAACCTGATCAGGGTCATGGTTAGACTCCCACCGCCTCACCGGGTGCAGGGCATTACAAACTGGATATTTAATATAATGTTCATTACAAGAAAGATTGACAAAATTACACCTAATAGGTTTCATCAGGTTTATCTGTGTAAAGTGTATAGAAATGTCAACTGATCATGTTTATTCATCTGCAAAACTATTGCTGTATTACACATAAACAAAAGAAGGAAAAATGACAGACAGAGTGCAGGAATGATGGTGAGAAAACACGTGTTAAAAAAGAGCTAAAGAAAGGGTCAGGTGGTGAGAGTATCTCAGCAGAGGGGAGGAGAAAGGACAGTGATAATGAATCAGTGAAAGGTGGGGAACAGCAGGGTACAGACTGAGAGAGAGAGAGAGAGAGAGAGAGAGAGATAGCATTTAAAAAAAATTAAATCAAACCAACTTAAAATTTTAAGGCAACTTACTGCCCTCCTTCAATTAATGCAATTCACAACTTTCACAATTCCCAGAATGCACCACGCAACCGGCAACATCTGGTTCACCATTTTCTCTTGTTTATGTCTGTGTCAGCTATGCTACATACACTGTTTACTACTTTATTTGGTAAGTAAATACTTACATGATGTCTACTAGCTTTTGTAACTACAAGTATATACAGATAATATTTCTTTGGATATTAAACATCATATCTTGTTGTGTCAACTTGTATTTTCAATTTATGCAGTGGGTTTTTAGTGTAAACACATTGTTGCAAGCTATTGTGTTGCATGCTATCAATACTAAGCTACACTACTAGCGTAGCTGGCACAGACATAAAAGAAAAACAAGAGAAAATGGTGTTGCCGGTTGCGCAGGGCATTCTGGGAATTGTGAAAGTGACGAATTTTGAGTTCACCCACCTCAACATCTTAGTTTAGTCAGTTTAGTTTATTGCCAGTTATAGTAGCATCAGTGGGGTTTGAATTTATAATCACCTGATCCGGGGACAGATGCTGAGACAGCTACACCACACACTGACTCTAAAAGATAAATCCAGTGTTACACAAAGCACATAAAATATGCTGTTATAATTATAAAAGAACTGTATGCTTATTCAGTAACACAGAGGTCTGTCCATTCATTCTGTAATCAGAAGGCTGTGAGTCCAAACCCCTTAACTGGGAGCCCAAGAGGAAGAAATGATGTCATTGTGTGGAGTCCTAGGAGGTGAGGAAAAGTTTAGGAGAGAAATCCACAGAGAGAAAGAAAGGTAAGAGACAGGGAGGGAGAAAAGAAGAAGAAAAAGATAAAGAGCAATACACAGAGAGAAAGAAAATAGGCAAGAGTCAGACACACAGAGACAGTAGGAGAGAGATAAACAGAAAGAGAAAATGTAGGAGAGTGAGAGATAAAGAGTGACAGAGAGAGAGAAAAGTAGGAGACACAGAGAGATATAAAAAGAAAAAGAAAAGTAGAGAGAGAGATAGATAGAGAGAGAGAGAGAGAAAGAAGAAAAAGGCAAAGAGCAATACAGAGAGAGAAAGAGAAATAGGAGAGAGCATGAAGGAGATATACAGAAAAAGTAGGAGAGAAAGAGATGTAAAGTAGCATAGAGAAAGAGAGAGATACACAGGGAGAGAGAAAAAGAGATTAATATTTATCTGTCACATTTTTATTAACTCTGATTGGTTGAATAAAGAGGAAGTGTGGTCGTGATCTAGAGTTGTGACCTTTTGTGCCTGCAAACAATCAGACGTCTCAATTTCACAGTGATAAGACGATACCATCTCTCTCTCTCTCTCCATTATATTGCCTGTACTAATTGGGAGCTGTTCGGCTGGGTGTAGTGCTGAAATGAGCCTGTAATGAGTCAGAGTGCCTCTATTTTTCTTAATATTGAGTGTCAGTATCTCCTTCCTCTGTTATCAGTTCAGTTCAATTCAATTGAAAAGCTTTATTGGTGTGACAACATGGTACATTATCATGATAGCACAGAACAGTACAGTTTTTCACTTTTTTTACACTGACCATATAATCACACTATAAATAATGTTCATCCTATCTTAAAAACCAAGACGACATTTGCACAGCTATTGTTTCATTTACAGCCCTACTGAAAAAGCTCAAACAACATCATTCTATATAAATATAATTCAGCAACCTGCTTATCAGAACACAGGTTATGTGCATATACTGTATCAGTCTTAAACAGTCAGTTTAATTTAAATGTATAAAGACGGGTTGGAAAATGATCTGTTGAGACTGAAATATGACTGTTTACACATCACTCAGCTAAAGCTATAAAACCACCTCCATGTATTTACAGTCACTGTCCATTTTATCAGCTCCACTTACTATACAGGTGCACTTTGTAGTTCTACAATTACAGACTGTAGTCCTTCTGTTTATCTGCATACTTTGTTAGCTTTTCATTGTTTTTCAATGGCCAGAACCTCCATAAGAACAAAAACAGTTAGATCACTCTCAGCACTGCAGTGACACTGTTGTGGTGGTGGTGTGTTAGTGTGTTGTGCTGTTATGAGTGGATCAAACACAACAAAGCTGTTGGAAATGTAAACACATCAGTGTCACAGCTGGATTAAGAAATGTCCACCAACCAAAAATATCCAACAGCCTACAGTGTCCTGTAGGCAGAACCTTGTGACCAACAAATAAGGACTAGAGGATGACCAACACAAACTGTGCAGCAACAGAGGAGCTACTGTCTATGACTTTATTACAAGGTGGACCAACAAGGTGTGTGTGTCTAACAAAGTGAACATTGACTGGACATAGTGTTTTAAAACTGCTGTTTCTTATCCACTAATAACCAAACCAACACACATCAACAAGAGATACATGGAGGTGGTTACAGTAAATTACATTATATACACATTACTTGGCAAGAGCTTATTATATACACAAGAGCTTGGCAGTTATCCTTACAGAGGTTCATTTGTTTAAGTAACTAAGATTTGTTTATTCACACAATATGTGGTTTAAAGAGCTGCACTGGGTCTCTCTGAATGAAAAATCAAACCCCAATGTGCTGGTTGGAAGGCAGTAGGGTTAACCAATGCAGTGTGCTATATCAATCACATCACAGCATTATACCAACCACCATAAAATGCCAAGAAGCCAATGGTTGTCTCAACAATAAATAATTTGAGAATGTAGATTTGTGCACATGCCATTCATCAGAACTGCTGGCCATGGTATCACAGTAACATTATCCTAGTATCCCGTTTTAACACTATATTGTCTTTAGATGGAAGATGGCAACTGTTGCAAAAATGCAAATGTCTTATTGCATCATGGTGTCTTTTTTGAGTTCGCTCAACAGTTGTTTTTTTACAGTGTGGTTGGAAACTCAGAAGGAAGTGTGGATCACACTTGTAATGGATATAAAAGCTCTGGACTGCTCTTTTGTGCTGTGTGTTTGTGTTTTTAGGTCTCTGATCTCTAAAGTTTGGGGGTGATTAAACTGATGATGTGTCTTCATTTGTGGCTATCAGTGTCCTCTTGTGCCACAAGCTGTATGAAATATTTGTCAGAACCCAGTAAAACCCACCTGTTCACACTGGGTTCGACTAGGTCTAAAAATCTGTTCTGAAATATGTCAGGTTAGGGACTTTCTCTTGCTTTTGACACATTTTGTCCTGCAATTATTCCTGTTTTTATATCTCTGATTTACTTTCCTCTTTTAAGTTCTTAAGCACATTCATACTGTCAAACTGTAGCTGAAAAAAATGTGACAGAAAAGTTGTTTGGATAGAACAGAATTTTGACAGGATACAACTGGGTTTAGCAGCATTGTGTTGGGCTGTAGTGAGGCTTGGACATGATTTATTGGGATACAGTTGAGTTTGGACAGAATTTGCTGAGCTACATTTGGGTCTGGAAAGAATTCATTGGACTACTGTTGAGTTTAGTAAAGATTTGCTGGGCTACAGGAGAGTTTGGAGAAATTTGGTTTGGCTACAATTGGGTTTAGTGGAGTTTATTGAGCTGCAGTTGGATTTGAACTCCATTTTGTTGGGTTTCGTGAGGCTTTGAATCAGAAATTGATGCTGTGGGTTGGGCTCAGTTGGTCTTGAGCTCAGCTCTTTGGGCTATTTTAGAATTTGGTTGAGAATTTGAGCTGTGTTTAAAACTGTAATGAAAAGGAACACTGGGAGCAGGGCTGAGGACTGCCGTAGATCACAGGACAAATACATTAGTACACTCTTGAGAGTGTGCTGTATGACCTGAGGATGAGGCTGCTGTACAGTCTGAGAGCTATAAAGAGCATCGTGAGCATTTAAAATAGATTTAGATTTTCTCAGAGCTTTCAGCATTCAGCCCTTGACCTCCAGGCAGTAACCTTTACTATTGCAGATTAAAGATGGTATGTCAGCAGGGCTTACAAGAGAGCTAATCGTACACAATGCCTAACTCTCTAACCAATGTTTGCCATGGCAACAAAACAAAACAGGAGTAAATAAATAAATAAGAGCATGGACAGAAATGGATTGATGAGAGGTTTTTTGAGACTGGTGTGAAGAGCCAATGCAATAAAATAGCAGAGACAGAGAGGGGTAGAGATGGGATGGGTTATAATAGAAAAACAACATAGATTTAATGTTTCAGTGCATGTACATACTTGTACAGTCTCTCTGTCCCTCGCTCTTTATGTGTCTGTTTTCTTAACAATATTGCCAAAGCAATCTCTCTTTCTCCCTCTCTCTCTCTGTCTTTTCCTCTCGTCTGCTTGGCTGTGTTGTGGGGTTTCATGTTTGATTGGTTCTTTCACTTCCACTATCAGCTTTGGCTTCATCAAAGAGCTCCATTCAGTGCTGATGCAGACACAAGCAGAGGAGACAGACAGAGAGAGAAAAAAAGTATGTAGTGTGTTAGAGAGAGAGACTGAGAGAAAGGAGAGAAAGTCAGTGGATGAAAAGGAAAGGTGTTACTGGGTTTTACCTGATGGGTTCTTAAAGACAGGTAAACATGCAAGCTAGCATTTTATATTAAGAGTGTAATTCCTATACTTTATCAATACTCCGGTAATACTTTATAATAACTTTCATTAATAAGTCATTAACTAATGATTAATAACTGTGAACAAATCATTAGTTTATGAGAATTTGAACATGAACAAATGTTTATAAATGACAGTTCATGTAGTTAATAATGATTGTATTCATTTTTGCAAATGTTAACAAATCATTAATAAATCATTAATAAATCATTAGTGGGGGGCACGGTGGCTTAGTGGTTAGCACGTTCGCCTCTCAGCACTGGGGTCTTGGGTTCGATTCCCCATCTGAGCGGAGTTTCCATGTTCTCCCCGTGTCTGCGTGGGTTTCCTCCGGGGTCTCCGGTTTCCTCCCACAGTCCAAAAACATGGAGGTCAGGTGAATTGGGTACTCTAAAAATTGTCCGTAGGCGTGTCTGTGTGTGTGTGTGTCACCCAGTGATGGACTGGCGCCCTGTCCTGGGCTTAGTTGAATAGTGTAATGCCCTGCCCTGCGCCCAGTGAGGGGGTGGGGGACTAACCGCGACCCTAATAGGATTAAGCGGGTGTGATAATGAATGAATGAATGAATGAATGAAATCATTAGTAAAACATTTGTTAATGAAATTCTCATCAACTAATGATTTGTTCACAGTTAATAATCATTAGTTAATGAGCTATTAATGAAAGTTATTATAAAGTGTTACCAATACTCCTATATAGAGAGAGCTGAGAAGTGCACCTATATAGTCACTGGAGCTGATAAAATGGACAGTGAGTGTAAATACAATGTATATTTACCTTATATATATAAGGTAATTACTATATATATATATATATATATATATATATATATATATATATATATATATATATATATAGTAATTAAAATCTAAGGAGCATCCCTATAGAATAATTCAATTCTCGGCTTTTGGTTGTAACTTATCCAGCTTCTTGAGAAATCCAATTTTGTAAAATAGCTCCATGTCTTTGATGCTAATGAATGCTACTGTAACTTTAATAGAGAAGGAAAAGACTTTATTCTAAAGTATCCCAATTAATTTGTGTCCAATTTTATGGACCTTTGATCATGAAATTTTCACTAAATATGAACATAGCATCATGTACAAATAAAATAAAATCACATTCAATTAATTTCAGGGTACATACAAATATATTGCCTCCAAATTTCAGTCTTTGAAGTGTTACCATGTTAGTAATACTCTATTACCCAATGATTTTTACACTGTTGAAAACTGAAAATACCAGCTGCCCTTTAATGCTGTGTGAACCTTTCATAAGGAATTTATCAATAAAATGGTTAAAAAAGAACATTTTGTTAAATTAAATCAAAATTACACAACTCATCAAAATGTCTGAGTAATAATATTGTTTAGATGTTAATGAAGTCATTCAGAAGCGCTTGATGTGAAATGATGTACTGAAATGTACTGATTGATTTACAGTCCTGGTGATCAGAACCAGGGATTGTGATACATACAGTGATACAAACTACTGTATAACACAAATATAGTCATTTATTAAATAAACTTATTAAATGTATTAGATTGGTTAATAATGAAATAAGTCAAATAATAATTAAAAGTAAGTTTCCTTTCTTTCTGTGATGCTTTCAAGTTCCAATCAACACCAATGTGACTATTACTGACTCTAGTTTCTCATGAACGGAGAATTAAACCACTTTGAATGACTTTGTCTACATCTTAGTAATTGAATTATGCAGATATAACTTTACAAAGTCATTGGAATGGAAACTTAACATACATTAAAATAAATTGCCATTAGAGTGAGAAAATAACTCCAGTTAACAGCAGGTCTCTGTAAGTGACTCTCTTTGTCCTCAACATGCCTCTGTGAGCAAACATCTAGGGCATAAAAAATTCACCAGTATGATTTTGCCTGAGCTGAAAGCTTTTAAGGACAGATGAATGTAAAGCACCTGCTCTGCTCCACCTGAGGAAAGCTTTAGAGTGAACAGGCCAGCCTTGACTGCCAATCTGCAGTAAGGCCCAGGGGGGTAAACTATCCTAACCTATGCACTCTACTCACAACACTCACACAGATTAGAACACAGGCAGATAAAGAGAGGGCATATATATATATATATATATATATATATATATATATATATATATATATATAGAGAGAGAGAGAGAGAGAGAGAGAGAGAGAGAGAGAGATAGATAGATAGATAGATAGATAGATAGATAGATAGATAGATTGATTGATTTGAGGTGAGCTGAAATTAGTTTGAGAGAAGTTGAAGTTAATCTGAGATGAGCTGAAGTTTGAGTTCAGTTGAAGTAATATTGAGATGAGTGGATGTTAGTTTGAGTTAAGGTATAGATAGTTTGAGATGAGTGGATGTTAGTTTGAGTTAAGTTATAGTTCGTTTGAGATGAGTGGATGTTAGTTTGAGTTAAGGTACAGTTAGTTTGAGATGAGTGGATGCTAGTTTGAGTTAAGGTATAGTTAGTTTGAGATGAGTGAATGTTAGTTTGAGTTAAGGTACAGTTCATTTGAGATGAGTGGATGTTAGTTTGAGTTAAGTTATAGTTAGTTTGAGATGAGGGGATGTTAGTTTGAGTTAAGGTATAGATAGTTTGAGATGAGTGGATGTTAGTTTGAGTTAAGTTATAGTTCGTTTGAGATGAGTGGATGTTAGTTTGAGTTAAGGTACAGTTAGTTTGAGATGAGTGGATGTTAGTTTGAGTTAAGGTACAGTTAGTTTGAGATGAGTGGATGTTAGTTTGAGTTAAGGTACAGTTCGTTTGAGATGAGTGGATGTTAGTTTGAGTTAAGTTATAGTTCGTTTGAGATGAGTGGATGTTAGTTTGAGTTAAGTTATAGTTAGTTTGAGATGAGGGGATGTTAGTTTGAGTTAAGGTATAGTTAGTTTGAGATGAGTGGATGTTAGTTTGAGTTAAGGTATAGTTCGTTTGAGATGAGTGGATGTTAGTTTGAGTTAAGGTATAGTTCGTTTGAGATGAGTGGATGTTAGTTTGAGTTAAGGTACAGTTCGTTTGAGATGAGTGGATGTTAGTTTGAGTTAAGGTACAGTTAGTTTGAGATGAGTGGATGTTAGTTTGAGTTAAGGTATAGTTAGTTTGAGATGAGTGGATGTTAGTTTGAGTTAAGGTATAGTTAGTTTGAGATGAGTGGATGTTAGTTTGAGTTAAGTTAGTTTGAGATGAGTGGATGTTAGTTTGAGTTAAGTTAGTTTGAGATGGGTGGATGTTAGTTTGAGTTATATTAGCTTGAAATGAGTTGAAGTTTGATTTCAGTTGAAGTTAGTTTGAGATGAGTGGATGTTTGAGTTAAGTTAGTTCATTTGAAATGAGTTGAAGTCTGATTTCAGTTGAAGTAAGTTTGAGTTGAGTGGATGTTAGTTTGAGTTAAGTTATAGTTAGATGAGTAGATGTTTGAGTTAAGTTAGCCTGAAATTAGTTGAAGTCTGATTTCAGTTGACGTTAGCTTGAGATGAGTTGAAGCTACATGAAGAACAGGCAAAATTGAATTGAAACATTCAAGATTTTTTTAAAAATTGCACCAATCCTATTTTGGCACCCCCGCCAGGACAAACTGTTTGTAGACTGCTGGTAATTAGAGCCTCTTTTTTGCAAATCTTCTTTCATCAAGCCCATGACCAAAACCAAGACCAAGAGATATACATCAGCCCTGCAGCTCTGCTATATAATCTTTGTGGTTTCTGAAGTTATGTAGCGTAGGTTTATTCAGCCCCTGTGTGTCGTTGACATTTCCCACTCTGACTACTTTAAAGCTGCAGATGGAGTCTGCATGGGCACTAATGAGTCAGCCATAGACTCAAGCTGAGAGAAAGTATGTGACCAGTGAAACAATGTCATATACAGTATTTACCATTCATGCATCCATTTAGTCATTCATCCAGCCATCCATTCGCCTTCTTTTATCTATTCATTTATCAATTATTTCATCCATTCATTCTGCTATCCACCAGTCATGCAGTCATCCAACCATCCATCCATTCTCCTACCCACTCATCCATCTACTGTCCACCTATCTAACCATGCATCTGTTCATTTACTCCTCCATTCACTCATGCATGCATCCAACCATCTATGCATTATTACATTCATCAGTCAATCCTTATACCTGTTTGACATCTGTCTATCATTCTTTCTGTTTAACTATTTATAGGCTTGTCTATCTGACCGCCAGGCACCAGGTTGGAGCAGTGCCCCACAGGGAGAGTTAACTGTTCACGCTGAGTGCTGAAATAGATAAAGATAGACTAGTGTACTGAGGCTGTAGAGAACACACAGGTTGAGCTCCTCCCTGGATATAATCCTATTTTGGCCATCACACATAATGATTCTTTCCTGTGTTTCTGACCAGAGAGCAATCCTGACTTCATTATTACCTTATCATGTTCTTGTTTCACACTTTCATGGTTTTGAGCACTTCTGATGAAAGGGAAAGATAATTGGACCATGCTGGTC
Source organism: Crenuchus spilurus (assembly GCA_036984385.1). NCBI lineage: Eukaryota > Metazoa > Chordata > Actinopteri > Characiformes > Crenuchidae > Crenuchus > Crenuchus spilurus. Next base: position 10,077 of record BRDA01043886.1, read on the forward strand.
ATACTGCAAGCTGTTGCAGCACTCATACTGTGGGCCAGATGTTTGCTGCATCACACTTTCTAATTCTGTAAATCACTGGCTTTCATGGCATTTTTGGATCACTCAAGTGCTGGTGTGTGTGACACATCCAGGACCCTTCACACATCAGCTCTGACTACAACTGACTGATTCTTACTCCAACATCAAATGTGCTCTTTTATAGCTGCTGTTGCAAGATTACACAAAGTTCATAGAACACTACAAAATCCACAATCAGTGTAGTTAGGAACTATGGTGCACGGTTACAGATCCAAAGAGCAATAAATACTTATTTGTCGAGTCAAAATCTTGATAAAATAACATTTCAATAAGAAGCATGATGTTAATTTTGAATGATATTTATTTTGTATCCATATGAAAGGTCACATTGATAGGATAGATCTAGTATGTGTGGTTATTTTTGTTTAATCTCAGCTGGATTAATATCTCCAAACAGACTTTCTGTGGATGATTTTTCCTTTAGGTCTGAAGTAGGCATGTAGACACATTATCTGTATCTGTTTAGAACTCAAAATATATAGATATTATAATCTGTATTTGGATTTAACTGGAAGTGGGCATGGTCTGATTCTCAAATGTAAATTTTAATAAGTTTGTTTAACATAATTGTGTTTCCAGTAAATATTAAAACATTACATTTCTGATGTTGCTTTTTCATATTATATTGTGTGTTCATACTATGCACACTTTGTATGAGGAACATTTTTTTTTCCAGAGGTGTCAAGTAACGAAGTACAAATACTTTGTTACTATAATTAAGTAGAAATTTTGGTTATTTATACTTTACTAATTATTTTCAGATGACTTTTTACTTCTACTTACTTACATTTTCATACAATTATCGGTACTTTCTACTCCTTACATTTTAAAAACAACCTCGTTATTTCTACATATTAAATTTCGGTTTGTCTTCATTTAAAAAACATCCTCTCCAGATAAACTGCACCATCCAGAAAGAGTGAATTTGATTGTGTTTGGATGATAAATATAAACATATACAATTCTGATACCCTTTTGGTAAGCGATCCAACGCACCTGCACATCACGTGTCTCGTCACTCTCCAGTAAGCTCAGTACTACACTTATATGGTCCACTAATATATTTAAAATTACTCAAATGTTTTCATTTACAAGGAGCAGATATGCAGCTGAAACAGGTAGCCAGTACATCCCAAAAAAATTCAACATCATCATTTTAATATAATATTATAGTCATTATGGCTTTTAGAAAAAATTTAATTTTGGGGGTGGGGGGTGGAGTAGTGCACTATATGCCCCTGTGGCACAGCCTAAGTTTTGGCATTTGTTTTTCTTACATTACTTTTACTTTTATACTTTAAGTAGTTCTGAAACCAATACTTTTGTATGTTTACTTGAGTAAAAAGCTTAAGATGATACTTAAACTTCTATAACAGTCTTTTTAAACCCTAGTATCTATACTTCTACCTGAGTAATGAATGTCAATACTTTTGACACCTTTGTTTGTTCCTCACATATAGTGTCCCAGTTGCTTCTTTGCCCAAAGGTTTGTGAATAGCTTAAATATTAATGAAGTTATAGAGATAAAAATGGGATCAAATATACCTCAATCTGTACGAAAAAGACTGATGTGTACTGAAAATGTCCAACATGCTGTTCTGTTCTCCATCTGTCCGTGATGTTGTCTGCATTTTTGTCCTCCAAACTTTCAGAAATTAACGTTGTGTCTTCTGAATCAAGTTTGTTATCCAGTACGTTCACACCGTGAACACACCTCCTGTACATTGTACTGATACATTATGTACAAGATTACTGCACAGTTCTCAGGATGAAATAACCAGCATCCCATTCTGTGTCCATGAGGATAACTAAGGGCTTGAATGTCTCACTGATGGGGATGGCTAGACGGGCGCCGGCCTCCACTCCGACAGCCATGGATATTAGTCATCAAAAATTAACACCTATGTACTCACACTGTGTTTGTGCAAATCAGTCTTTTTCACACAGACTTAGGTATATTTAATTCAAATTTTGTCACCATACTGTATCTTCATTAATATTAAAGTTATTCATGACCACCCTGCATAATTACTGCTCATGTGTTTTCAAGCTCACTTGGAACGGTTGTTGATGTTGTTACTTCAATCAGCAGCAAAGCACAAAAAATGATAAGCTGTTATCGGAGTCTGACCTGAGTCAATGTTCACCTTTGAACTAAATGATCAATAACGTATAAGAGAATGGACACAGACTTCTGATTCAACTCTGACTGTTCAGGCATTCCTGGAAAGAATTATGTAAATGAGATTGTGGGTTTAGTATAAAGAATCCCTCCTGTGTTGAATACATTTTGAGTTCTTCTCCCTGCACAACCTGACTCAGTGTGGTGCTTGTGTGAACTTCTCCTGAAGCCTTGAAGAAGGAGGTGAGCGAGTAGACAGCAGTGGGTTTCTAGAAAAATTAAATTCCTTTCATTTGGATCCCCCACAGCACACACACAACACATGTAGCATTTGTGGGAATTCCAACAACTAAAACATACATATATGGCTTTTCAGTGATATACAGTACCACTCAAAAGTTTGGGGTCACCCACTGAACCTTTTCCATGGCATCACATACTTTTATTTCAGATTTAAAGACACCTGAAGATTATAATATAAACATAAGATGCTGTTTCAGATACTCTTCTGTGGTAGAAGGATGAGATATTACAGTGTCACTACTTTTTAGCTGAGTTATCTTGTCTTCTAGGAGCTTAAAGACTTTAGTTATCGGCTTACTCTCCACCAGAAGTTCAGCACATATTTTGAGCATGGAATCATGGGATGTTGAAATATGATAGAAATGGGCTTTGAACTAGTGTTAGTTTTATAGCACACTCACCTCTGTGCACTGGGGTCTTGGGTTCAAGTCCCCATCTGGGTGGAGTTTCCATGTTCTCTCCGTGTTTTTGTGGGTTTACTCCAGGGTCTCTGGTGTCCTCCCACAGTCCAAAAACATGGAGGATGAATTGGGTAAATTGTCTCTGTGTGTGTAGCCAGTGATGGATTGGCACCCTGTCCTGGGCTTATTAAAGGATATTCTGAAATGCAGGGACTAACAGTGACCCTGATCAGTATTAAGCAGATAAGATAATAGATGGATGAGTGAATGGATGGATAGTTTGACAGCACTTAGTTCATTAATTCTGAATAACATCACATTAATGTTTTTCAAAGATATAGTCTAGTTGCTAAATGTTTCCACATATCTCCTATTCAGTGTTTATTGAGGTTGTTTATGAACTTTTCTAGAACATTCCAGTGTTTCCAGTAAGACCTTGCACAAAATATGTGTTCAGTCTATCAGCTCACTGTCAATAGCTTGTGTGGAGACACTAAAGAAGAGTGGTGACACTCTTCTAACTCACACTTCTACTATAGATCACTGAGTATCTGGAACAGCAACATTTGTGAATTTGGTAACACTTTATCTTAACTTTCATTAATAAGCCATTAACTAATTATTAATAACTGTGAACAAATCATAAATTCCTGAGAATTTGAACATGAACAAATAACTATATGACAGTTCATGTAGTTACTAATGATTGTATTCATTTTTGCAATTGTTAACAAATCATTAATAAATCTTTAGTAAATAATTTGTAAATAAAATTCTCATGAACTAATTTTTGTTATATTTGTTCACAGTTATTAATCATTAGTTAATGAGCTATTAATGAAAGTTATTCTAAAGTTTTACCATGAATTTTATCATAGTCTCCAAACACCTAGAAAAAAAGCAATTCTTCTGAAATTAAAGTATGTGTTGCCATGGAAAATTCAGGGTGACCCCAGACTTTTGAGTGATAATGTATGTGATGATGTGCAGAACGTGGGTGGAGTTAAGCCTTCAAAGAGCTGCTAACTATAGGAAAGTACACATAACTAGCTTTAAATCCCACTAAATTAAACATATTTATGTTATGATTTTAATTTTTTTATTTATTTAAATAATGATTACAATTAGACTTAAGACACGTCATAGATGCAAATAATTACTTGATTAAGATCACTTCTGATTGTACTGCCTTGGATTAGAAGTAAAAAAAAATATTTTAATTTATATAAAGCTCACGTTTTCTACATACAAATCACTTAACACTGCAACTTAGTAAGACTCAGTAAACTCTTTAGATATACCCTCTCTAAATCCAGAAAAAAACAGCAGCAACTCTCTGTAGCCTCGTTCTTTTTCACGATAGACACACGACTCCTCTGTCTGCACTGTGGAGACAGCTGTCAAAATATATCTTTAAAGAAATAAATTAATAAAAGGAAACTTTTGTGTGTGTGTTTTTTTTCTCTCGCTCTCCTTTTATCTGACCCTGGGGAGGAACTGCAGGACGGTTCCTGTCATCCAGTGGTGGAGAGACAGAGGCTGTCAGAATCAAGCCACAATCCCAGCTGGGGTGAAGCGTATTTGGGCTGTTCCGATGACACAGGGACGGGGGCGTTCTGGAGCGATCCATGCCCTCCCGAGAGGGGGAGCAGAGGCCGGCTCACAAGGCCCAGGGTGTTCTTTTCAATATAGAACATCTGCACCACACCATCGGAGAAAAAAATAACAAAAAAAGAAAACACTATCCTTGGAAAAACCCTCAGTGGGTTTAGCACAGTTTAACCTTACAACAATCTAAGACTGCTTGATCCAGCACTCGAGTGCAAAGCGCACTGCCCCAGAACCACTACTTCACAGAGCTGAGAGAAAAAGAAACATGCTTTCATTTTCATTTGAAGACAATGTCCTATTTACCGCTTTTTGTCCTGAAACTGCAGTGGGTGGATTATTTGAACTCAAGTGAGTCACCGTCACGAGTTGGGTAGAGCAACCTGTTACATTTAGATTCTATTCAAAAATAGGGTGAACAGATCTGAGGTGATGAAAAGAGGACACCTTAGCGGGGGGGAGTTGGGGGCGTCTAATGTATTATATGTTCAAATACATTTTTTTTTGGTGCTTGAACACAATTTTTATGATTAATTATTAATAAATATTGACAAATTATTATTTATATTTTATTAATAATTAATATTTACTACTAATAATATACTAATAATAACTATAAAACGTTATTATGAATAATAAAGTAATAAAATTAATATTAATCAGTAATAAAATATTAATACATTATTACATATTATTTATAAATAAACTGTTAAAAGCATGTAGCATAAAATTATCACCCAATCCTTTTCAGTCAACTTCATTTCAGCTCATTATCACCAATGTTACACATGTTTAGACTGTGTGATCAATAGATCTTATTTACACAGAATTATTCCTCATTTTTGAGTAAAAATAAGCAGAAATTCTGAATTATTTTGATAATAGTTACACTTAGAGGCATGTAAATAGATGGCTTATCACAGACTGGTAGACACACACACAGACACACACTCAAATGTAAATATTAATTTTAATACGAAACAGCTGATATTAAAATACGTCTAGCTGACGTGACACAAGCAAAACAAACGCTCAACATGTTAATAACTTACAGGTGAAAACGGACTGCCGGCCAAATTGCAGTCCAGACTCCATTTGAGAGAGTGACAGCGGCGACGGCCAATCACACGTTAGCAGGAAACGGCAGAACCAATCATGAGCTTGTGGCAGCCTAAAGGGAAACTGGCTTGTATTTCAGCTGGGACTCAATTTAATATAGCGTAACATATCACTCAAGGGAACCAAACGGAATAGGGGGAGGGCGAGACTAGTTTGTGAACGCCTCTCGAGTACAACAAAAACCCGTACATACGTGAAATTCCACCCGGACGTTCTTTTCAAGTCTCAAAAAGAGGACATGTCCGGGGAAAAAAGGGCATGTCTGGTCACCCTATTCAAAAACCAATATGCTAATACGGCTAATATTCTGTCAGTCCTCCTAATGTCACCAAAATGGTGACTTAAACCATTGTCGTAAAAGTTAGAGAAGCGAGTTTAGAACTGAAAGCCCTGGACCTTGCAGGAAAAAGACAATGACTGCTGACTCCCAACTGCTCCCTGGGTGCTACAGAAGGTGGCTGCCTAATGCACCAGGTATGTGTTGTTCACTGCCTCCTAATATGTGTGTAATCACTGCACAGATGGGAAAGTGCAATAAAAGTGAAAACCTACTGAGTCATGTATTCTGAAGGTGTCCTGTGGATGCTCTGAAAAGTTCTGTACATTACAACGTGGAGCTGCCACAGATTGGTCCAGCACACCACAGATGATAATCAGATTGGGTAATTAGGAGGACACTGTAGTGACCACTGCTGACTGGAAGCACCACACAAGTTTTGCCACTTTGGAAATGCTCTGATTCAGTCATAAAAACTGGATCAGGTCTGCATACTTGCATGTTTTTAGCTGTCTATGACATCTGAATGTTCTCTTATCATTCAATTTATCCCAGACTTTGGCTCCGTTGTTATGAGATAGTTTGTTTCACTTCATCTTTGAGTGGTATTAATGTTGTGGCTGATTGGTGTACTGTGAACTGTGCAATTAACTACATCTTCCTTCCATTTCATTCGTTAAAAATGCTAAAAAGCATTAATAATACCTTTTCTTTTCAAATAAATGGCCTGTAAACAGTACATTTTCATTCAAATCCAGCTTAGGATGCTACTCAGCCTTGGATGCTGGGAAGGATTTTTCACACAAAGCAGCAAATAGCTTCCTGCTCCACTTGTCTCTTTCTGCTTCCCTCATGAAAGATCAAAACCCCAGTGTTCAGCACAGCATTACATAAAGCACATTATTAGTAAGTACCGTAATTATTAGGAAGTTTAAAACAGGACGTGATGCTCTTCAGCAAAAACTCTGACATCATTAGCTGACAGCAGTCTCGTGTACCATCCAGGCCACAAAAGTTGCACAACTTGTTCTGTAGGTTAACCCAGACAATAGGCTACAAACTGTAGTACAAACATTCAGAGACAGTTCACTCACACCGTGCACATCAGCATGACACCCATCCTGCAACATCTTCACTGGCTTCCTGTAAAATTGTGAATACTCTTTTCCTTCTCCTCACATACAAAGCTCAACATCTGTCTGATTCACCACAAAACAAATCACACTCTTAGGTCTTCCTCTGCTGGTTTACTCACTGTTCCACCTTCTAACTTACAGGTGTATGGTGATCATGCTTTTGCTAGTCTGGCTCCAAAACTCTGGAACCCTCTTCCATCGCATATCCAGCAAGCTAACTCTGCCTCCGCTTTTAAATATAGACTTAAAACTAATTAAAATCTCTTTTATATCTCTTATAACTGCTCTCAGCCATAAATCAGCCATGGGCAAAGTCCTGTTAAATATTTGTTTCTGTTTTTTGCTTGTGATGTTATGACTTTGTGCTTTGTGGTCTTTTGCATATTGAAATCCTCTTAGCATCTGAGTTCTTGAAAAGTGCAATATAATAATAATAATAATAATAATAATAATAATAATAATAATTATTATTATTATTATTATTATTATTATTATTATTATTATTATTATTATCTTTTATTGAAGCAATCTCTGTACATACAAAGTAAAAAAATAGCCACCATTCATCAGCCCCCATGCTCCAAAATGTCAAACTGAGCCACATGTCTCTCTTAAAAATTCACATGCAATTCAAAAAGTCAGATTTGTTTTTAATTTTTCAACCTGGACAAAGCTTTTCCCGCTCAAATCAGATATGATGTGCTTGTGTTCATTTGCTGCAAACCTGCTCCTAACTTGAGCACAGATGCTCAGGGCACAAGTGTTATATTACAAATATTACAATAAATGGAAATATGTTGGTATTTGTGACTTCAGAACAACATACAGTTAAAACCTGTTTTTGCTTAGTTTCCATATAGGGACTGTAAAGGCATAGAAGTAAGCAAATGTGACTAATCACTACCCACTTTTACCCATGACTAACAGCACACTGAGAAGCTAAAATAGTTGTTCAGCTGTGATCTTTATATTTGTGGTGTAAATGTAGCTATTTTGAGTGAACTCCCTCTAAAAATTAATTATCTTACATGGCATTTAGGTACATTTCCTGATGGATGGGTCAGAATGAATGGAGACTTAGAATAAAATCTAGATGTGTGGATGTACATTATGGCTAAAAGTGTGCAGAAATCATTTTTATAAAATGTTATTTTTATTCCAGGTGTAATCAATCAGGCAAGACTGTTTGGAACTATTTAGTTTAGAGGTAGAACAGTGAAGCTAACATTGCTAACAATACTATAATCTGCCATCTCACAAAACCAACACAGAGCAGGAAGTGCTCAAAAGTTAGAATCAGTTTTGGTGATGATGACTCTCATAAATATGGAGGAACCTGATTCAACATCTGTCGTCTACCAGTCCTGTTGCTGTTGGAATTGACTGTCTGAAGGTGTTTAATTCAATGAGGTTTTATTCATTTTAACAGTTTTATAATTATATTTTCTAAATGAAAATAAATCAACATCCTCTACAAAGAATACATTTATTTTCTCTTATAAATACAATAAAACATGTCATTTAACAGGAGGTGCAAAAACATTTGCATCAGACTGTATATACATTGCCTAGGAAGCGAGTTACCATGCATGTCCCTTAAAAACATCTGTATTTACAGGGCATCAGCATTTGTTTATTCAGTGGTGCTCTATGGCCTTGTGGCTATATGAATATTAAATGTATTAGGTTTGCATGATTGTGTAATGCAGTTTCAAGACAGCCTCACAAACGGTCGGTCCTATGGGAGACAGTGGCATGATATGATGGTGGGATATTAGTTGTGCATTTGTTTACAGCCCTCAGGACAACAGCAGGGGAGAGCAGACGAAAGCAAATAGCAGTTATGGACATAAGTGTGGAAAAATAAATAAAGAAAACATTTATATATGGCATTATCACTCTGATATTAATATGAACATTAATATCAACAAGTCTTGTACTGTGAATTCAGTCTAAATTTCAAATTTCACAGATCTCCAGTCTATAATCAATAAATCTGGTCCAACATTCCATAAGCTGATCAACATCTAACATCTTGATACCATAAGACATCTTCTGAGATCTTGTAGAGTACATGTCTTTTGGGTTGGAGCTGTTTATGTGGCACATGGACAGTCAACAGCATATTAGCAAACTGGTTTTAATGTTAGGGGAGAGCAGACGAAAGCAAATAGCAGTTATGGACATAAGTGTGGAAAAATAAATAAAGAAAACATTTATATATGGCATTATCACTCTGATATTAATATGAACATTAATATCAACAAGTCTTGTACTGTGAATTCAGTCTAAATTTCAAATTTCACAGATCTCCAGTCTATAATCAATAAATCTGGTCCAACATTCCATAAGCTGATCAACATCTAACATCTTGATACCATAAGACATCTTCTGAGATCTTGTAGAGTACATGTCTTTTGGGTTGGAGCTGTTTATGTGGCACATGGACAGTCAACAGCATATTAGCAAACTGGTTTTAATGTTATGGCTTGAACATAAGTAGTGCACTTTTGTACTTTTTGTTTGCTGTTTGTTTTTGTTTTATTGTTTTTTTTAAGTGAAAATAACCCCATTTTCTACAAAGAACAACCTTCTGCACATTTTAATGAATATTTACTCTTTATATATTGACAGCCATATATCATATGGATTGTGACAAAGCTACACCTTTTAATGGTATTAAAAAAAATTTTTGCAGTTACATTCAGGAAATAAATATAAATTGTGTACTAAAATTGAAATTTGTCTGTAGAGGACGTCTTTTTTTATATATATTTTTCAAAACAGATTTGGCTAGGGGTGAACTAAATTTTGCATACAACTGTACACATATGTAAACACATAAGCATGCACTTAAACAGATATACAGGCAAGCCAAAGCAATGTTCTTCATTAGTGTATATTTTACCAGTTAAATAAGTGCGTTAACAGCAAGAGGTTATGAGTATCAGTATAGTCAATTAGTCAATAACTCAATGCATTATATTCTCCAGAGATTAGATCTTTATCATGAGTGCCGTAAGCTATTCCTTACTGCAGTACATGCAGCAGTATGGATTCTGCTATGAGGGGCAGTAGAGAGTCATTCACAACTTTCAGAGTTTTCATTTAAACCACTGTCTCACTGTCCTGCTCCTTACTGCAGATTGTAGTGTTTTTCTGCTTTAAAGGCACAGCGTAAGCCTTGTGTACTGTTTCCTAATGAGCTAATGAGTTGAGTCAGTTGTTTTAGAGCAAAATAAATAGCAAAATCATCATCTATAAAGACAAATGACAACTAGAAGTTTGGCAAGTTTTACTGGGCAGATTTCTGTACATTTTAAGCCAAATAACTGATTACTGGATATTACATTTACTACGTGTTTCTACATTACTACATATTAGATTTCTTTTTTTTCAGTGTGTTAAATTGGTTTTCTTCCAATACCTGATATCCATTAACCTGAAGATAATTAATGTTGCACATACTTTTATTTTTAAATGTTTTCTAGTAAAACAGAGTAGAGCAGTGGCACAACTTTTGTCAACCAGTAATTTACTCTCCACTGGATGTGGAGCATCATGGGACATAAAAACAAGGCCCTGTATTGGTGAGAAAACTGATCATTCTATAAGCCTATGACTCGCAGGGGGGCGTAAAAATAATATTTTTTTATTTCAATATTAAACTACTAAATTTTCATCATTCATATGATTTTTTATTTAAATGTTAAAACATTTTCTTTTCTATTTCTTGGTAAAGATAAAGAATATTTGCATGGTCTGATTTGCATTCCTCATTCTACTTACATTAAATGGTTCAGCCCACCAACAAAATAGGTGCAAATTTTACTTGTGAGGAGTGCATTCAGAGTTTGCAGTGAATCATCATATTGCATTCAAAAGATAAATCTGATAACCAAAAATGCAAAGAAAGAAAAACAAAAAGTATAAAAAGGGTATAGTCTATGAGTGGTATATATTAACCTGTTAATTTAACCTGTTTAATCCATAGCGAATTAGGCTAATATTAATATCTTCACCAAATAAATCAGTATTTACACTCCTATTTAGCCTGCAGTTAATAAAAGCATTTTTTTTCTTGGCTCACAGCCCTGTTTGTTAATCCCAGCTTGATTACATGTGTTATATAGCTCCCTCATCTTTGCCTTGCCCTATTTCAGTCACTGATGTGATCAGGAAATACCTGCCCCACTGCCTGGCCAAGGCGTTTGGCAGGGAGCAACTGCCCGCTC
>BRDA01043886.1:21457-37594 GCA_036984385.1 Crenuchus spilurus
TGTCCTGGGCTTGGTTGAATAGTGTAATGCCCTGCCCTGCGCCCAGTGAAGGGGTAGGGGACTAACCGCGACACTGATATGGATTAAGCGGGTGGGATAATGAAAATTAGCTGCCCTTCACATTGGAAAAAATTCTTGAGTGGCCCCTTTTTGCAATAAATTATGATGGTGTGCCCTCTAGGTCAAAAAAGATTGATAATCTGTCTTAATGAGTCCCCTTATTTGGTTGCTTTTCCAAAAAGGATGCATTAAGTGTCCTCTACTGTACCCGTACTAGACAGTGGAACACAGCGAGCCCTTCTCAGTAGAGAAAATGTGTGCAGTGCTGTATAGGGTTCTCCTACAATTGTACATGATGAAGTGTCCACGTAGGTGCCCCTCTAATTGAGAAGTGCCCCTCCAGTGGGGAAAATGTGCCCTTTTTATTTTTTCACCCCTGCCCTTCAAACACCTTGAGTCCATGACTGCTTCAACTCAATCTGACTAAATGTCTAAAACTCTATCTAAAAAACCCTTCTAAAGGAGGCTACACTAAACAAGTGCATGCTTTTGAACATTATTTTTTGATTTACAGGAAAGAACAGCATGATTAAAAAACAACAACAGGAAAAAGCTCAGAACAACTGAAGCCTGTAGACTTGACACATAGCAGACACATTTGTGACTAACCAGATAAGTAGTTGACTACCAAGTGTAAATGCATGTCATTAAACTCTTACGTGGTTTTAATCCAAATTCTAGTGCAGTGGTCACCATCTCTGCTCCAAGAAATCTAACTTCCTACAGGCATAAGCTTCAAACCTAATCAGAACCACCTGATTCATCTAATTAATCTAATTATTGCCATCAGACAGGGGTGACACTAGGATCAGAGTTTAAGGGGTGCAACCAGTGAAACCACCAAAACCAATATAAACTGTACATTTCAATATCAAGATCAAAGTCATCACTTGGTTTACACAGTATTACAAATGAGACTGGATTAAAAGTAAAAGATAATAGACATGAATAATCTAGCACATTGGCTTTAATATCAACACATATGCCAACCAGTGGCACAACTAGCTTCTCTCATTTGATTTCAGAGGACAGTGGTACAACTGCAACATTAACATAACACAGGGTGACCAGATCTGAGGTGTATAATGTATTACATGTTCAAATAAAAAAAATTTTTGGTGCTTGAACACAAATGTTATTATTATTTATTAATAAATATTGACAAATTATGATTTATATTTTAATTACTAGTTACTATTAATATACTAATAATAACTATTAAACATTATTATGAATAATAAAGTAATAAAAATTAATATTAATCATTAATAAAATATAAATACATTATTACATATTATTTATAAATAAACTGTTAAAAGCATGTAGCATAAAATTATCACCCAATCCTTTTCAGTCAACTTCACTTCAGCTCATTATCACCAATGTTACACATATGTTTGGACTGTGTGGTCAATATATCTTATTTACACAGAATTATACCTCATTTTTGAGTAAAAATAAGCAGAAATTCTGAATTATTTTGATAATAGTTACACTTAGAGGCATGTAAATAGATGGCTTATCACAGACTGGTAGACACACGCACACAGACACACACTCACATGTAAATATTAATTAATTTTAATATGAAACCACTGATATTAAAATATGTCTAGCTGACGTGACACAGGCAAAACAAACATTCAACATGTTAATAACTTACAGGTGAAAACGGACTGCCAGCCAAATTGCAGTCCAGACTCCATTTGAGAGAGTGACAGCGGCGACGGCCAATCATACATTAGCAAGAAACTGCAGAGCCAATCAATGAGCTTGTGGCAGCCTAAAGGGAAACCGGCTTGTATTTCAGCTGGGTCTCCGTTTAATATAGTGTAACATCTCACTCAAGTGAACCAAACGGAATAGGGGGAGGGTGAGACTAGTTTGTGAACGAAACGCCTCTCCAGTACAACAAAAACCCAGACGTTTGTGAAATTCAGCCCGGACATGTTTTTTAAGTCTCAAAAAGAGGACATGTCCCTGTGAAAGAGGATGTCTGGTCACCCTACATAACAAAAAAATGTGTTAACTCCTACCTAACAATAACAAAACTTAGTGTAACACAAATGAGGACTGATGCTAATGATTGTAATGTATTGGTGCCGAGTCATGAAATAAAGAAATATCTGTTTGTGATACTGACGGAAGCCACCACACTACAGACAGTCAAACTGGCACTAATCTGTGTGTGTGTGTTTGTGTGTGTGTGTGTGTGTGTGTGTACAGCACAGCTACTGCACTGGGTAGGCAGGGTGGGTGAAGGATAGGAGAGAGAAAGTGGGTCATACCATTTTACCATCAAAGGGGGACTGCAGCTCTTAAAAAGAGGCTAGATACTCCTATACCATCAGAAGCTCTTGATTAACTGAACTACGTAGGCGTGTTAGAGTTGTGGTGGAGGTGAAACCTTCAGGAAGGAAGATATATAGGAGGAGGGTTGGTGACCATTCACCAACCCTCTTGGACTTAAAACTTCGTATAAGTTCTTTCCTGAAGAACTGAGCCAGCAAAGGGGGACAAACTCTGAATGAATGCCCTTGATTTAATAAGAAATGTTGAATCAGCAGGTGTCCACAAACTTTTGGCAATATCCAAGTTAAGAAATGTTGCAAATGCTGAAGTGGTTGAGAAACTGTTTATCACAGAAGGAAGAGTGCTGTGTGAATGTGCACGTAAACAACATCACCTTAGATACATGCGTATTCAGACGTCTTTATGTACCATCTCAAAGTCTTCAAGAAGCATCTCTGCTGCCACGAGGCAAAGACAACATGTCATTTAGAGTGAATCTCAGCTCACATCTCTCCCTCTTTCTCTAACTCTCTCTTGCTCTCGCTCACTCTGGGATTCCTGCCCACTCTCACACTATGAACCCACCCTACCATTTTCTCTGTTTTATTCTCTGCCACACACACACATACACACACACACACACCAGGAGCTGAGCAACATAAACATCATGAGAATCATAAATATGTACCATGCTGTGTGTGTGTGTGTGTGTGTGTGTGTGTGTGTGTGTGTGTGTGTGTGTGTGTGTGTGTGTGTGTGACATTGGGGCACACCCTCCAGCTCACTGCAAAGACTCGGAATATATATTTGAGTGGAGCAGATATCATATTCTTATATCTAATGTCCTATGACATTATGACAGATTTGTATACTGTAAGGGAGAGTGGAGCAAAAACACTTCTGGCTTTTGCTAAATAATTTCAAAAGCTTTTCATTTATACAAGCTTCATGTTCCATGTTTCATCAACATATTCCAGCATCTAGTGTAAAGCTATTCAGAAGTGTAGAGGCAGTTACTGTAGTAAAATGGGACAAACTGCGTTAATACCCTTGGTGAAGGTGAAATGCTGGAAAATATAGTTTCATAAACAATTCAAGTGTAAACAAAGTGAGTGCAAATAGTACAACGTACCCCAGAGGTGAGGTTAATTGTAACAGATGGAGTTGCTAGTCATAACAGTCACTATTTGATAAATGAATATATACACAATTAATATAATAGTCTTTTGTTGTTTAAACCAAAATGAGTTTTCCAACATAAATACAAAAAAAAGTTAATTATTGTTGATCATTTAATTAAAAAGTAAACTGTCATATTTTATATTTATTGCACATAAAGTAATATTTAAAATATATATATTATTTTTTTTTTACTGTTTATCAGTTTGACTTGGAGCTAAATACAGAATGTCAAACTATTAGTATATTTTCAAACATTATGATGTAGAGTGTGAGTTTGTCTGTATTTTCATGGTGATGCTGATGTCTCTGAAACGCCAGTACAGTCCTGGTAACAGTAGAAGTACAGCTTTTCTAGTATCTCTAAGTAAAAAAAGAACAGAGCAGTAGATTCTGATACCAAAATTATTAGAATATCAAATTTTGAGTTAAATTACTATTCAAACAGTATCAACATTAAAACAAAAAAGCTTAAAATGTCACTTTACATGTAATGAATATAAAATATAGGACAGTTTGCCTTTTTGATTTAAATTATGAACACAAATAAACCTTTTCACGATGTTCTCATTTTTGAGACAAAAACATCTGCCTCCAAATAAAATCAGATTTTATTAGCAATTGTAGGAGAAGGCTGGATGTAATTACAAACAGGTGAAGATTTTATTTAACATAAACAAAGCATAAACTGAAAACTGAAGTTCAAAACAGAAATGAAAATGAGACTAATGACAATAACCATGGAAAGAATGAAGACACAGATATTGATAGTGAGGAGACCAGACAAAGAACATAGGGGAAGAGTGGGAAGCATATACACTGGATAATCTTGATAATAAGGGGCATGACTAGAGAGGGGCACGACTAGGGCGGGGCACAGGCTGAGACAGAATGTAAACACAAGAACATAGACACTGGAAAACAAGAATGAGGAATGATCAAAGACCTAAATGAGTCCTGAATTGACACAAACATTACAGGACGTTACAGATTTGTGAAAAGTGGTAAAAAACAGCAAATATTTGCAACAAAAGATGGAAATGTTACAGCACATTTCTGATGAACAGCTGTATGATAATGGCAGAACTTCACAGTGCTAGAAATACTTGGCAAGCACATGTAAATGTACCTACTCAATGTTCATTTTTTTCAGAAAGGACACTTAAAAATTCTAATTTTGCATGAAAGCAGAGCAGCAAATATTAACACAATAAAATAGAAATATGTTTATTTTGCATGACACCCACAGTATGTTTCTGATGAATCAGTGGCAGTTTATATGTGAGCGGTATGGACTTCAGCCATGATTTATGTTGAGGGGAGGGGTGTCGTAACACTGCATTACAACCAGGCCCATTGTGTGGTGGCTAGACTTTAAACTAGCTAGCTCTGTGAGTTGTTTACATGCTTCAAAACGATGCTATGTAGCATATAACCCTTAAAAGTAATCACTGTAGAAGAACCACATTTTTTTTACCACCATATGACCACGTTTTAGGTCTACTGAGGTGTACAACTGACTTAATAACTGACTGAACTCCATCTGTTACTGCACAATTTATCAGTCCCCTCATCACTGGTCACAGAACCACTGTTGTTGACAGTGATGTGGTAGTATCATAGTAATGTGTGTGGTGTTGGTACAAGTGTATCAGACAGAGCAGTGTCCAAAAGTATCCAAACAAGAGCAGCTCTATGATCAGAAACTGATAATTGATGGAGGATGGCTACCAATTGTATATCAGCAAGGTAGAGTTACAACATAAATATATACAACAAGACCTTTCTGATAAAGTGACCAGTGAGTGTAATAGTCATTTTTTTTATTATTCATTTGTAAATTTTAAACCAATTTCTTCTTCTTCTTCTTCATCATCATTATCATCATCTGTGCAGCTAAGATCACAAAAGTAAGAAGCAGAATATATGTACATATATTCTCCATTGTAGTAGTATTAGTATAGCAGTTAAGAAGCCATTTGTATGACACTTGTAATAGTCTGCATAAAAAAGTGGTTGACAATGCCAGAACATCATTTTCCCACAGTGTGCTAGAACTCTTGGCAAAAATGTGTAAATGTGTTTAACTACTCCATGTTCTTCACTTTTCAGCTAGAGCCTTTTCACATATAGATATATATAGAGAATAACAGCATTTAAAAAGACAAAGAGAGAGGTGGCTCCATATTTCCCTGTTAGTAGGCATTGGTTTTTTGTGGATAATTTAATGAGTTGAAACAATATCTTTCAAAAGTATCCAAAGACCCAATGAAGTTGGTGAATTCAGATACTTTGCATATTTCTCACATTATTTATACATAGTTGATCAGCCAAGACCTGTTTGGAGTCCAAATTTTGCTTCTTTAGCTTAGAACTGGAGCTGTGACACTAAAAACAGAACTCAATAGTAACCTAAAAACAGTTGCGTCAGTTGCTGATTCTGGCAAAATACACCTAAACATCTTTGGCAAAGTCACCTAAACTTCTCAAAACTAATTCTAGATCTTAATGATGGTCTCACAGATCAGCTGATGTGGTTTAGAATATACATGTTGAATGGTGCATCTTGGAAAACCAACTCAGAGCAGGAAGTGCTGATCTAGAAATTTTGAGTGAAGATGATCATGAATGTTGAGATCCATGATCAGTCTTCTAGCAGCCCTGCTGCTGTCTGAAGTGGCTGATTGTAGCAGTGAGATTTTATTAGTTTTTGTCAATCAGTGGATGTCAGACTGAGTCCAAATCACCTAGCCAGTCAGTGAAGGAAAGTTTGAAACTACAAAGTTAATTTAATAAATGTAATAAATGGCCATAGTTGCATTCAAAGCCCTTTGACTAGTCTGTGACTCTATGTAGTCTTTAGCCTGTAACGATGTCCGTAATTAAGATCCGGATGCGTTTTGAGCAATTTGACAGAGGTTTTGGTGATGTACTTCTATATAAAAAATTTAGATATTTAAAGCTATGTTTACATTACAAGCCACACTGCTGAAATCTGATTTTTAACTCAGATCAGATTTAACTATCTTGATGGTTCACATTCAAAAATGTTAGTGACCTGTATCTGTCTGTAATGTATCTGCCTGAAATGGCGCGCATGCAAAAATTAATTTGTGTATACAAGTCACCTTCATCACCAACAACAAAAAGCGTCACATTTGTGCAGGGTTGCCAAGTTTGCAAAAAATACAGTCGCTAGTAAAACTTCAGAGATTAATTTTTTGCAGTAAATAAAAGAATCAATTGTATGAGACAGTAAGATTTGAATAATACTTATTTTTAAAAGTATTGGTCACTTTAGATTTTAGCTACTTTCCAATTGTGTAATGTGACTTTCTGTTACAAAATCGGTAGGAGGGTTGGGTGGATCTGGCAACCCTGTATTTGTGAGACGACTGGTTTTAGTAAAACTGGTAAAACAGACGTGTAATAGCTGATGTGTGATGGTGTTTTGCTCAGGAGGACAGTAAACAGGTGGTTGACTGTACATGATCAGGTGAAGAAGGTGAATAAATGCCAGCTGACTGCTTTACAGTTTTTATTGCAACGTGAGTATACAAGAGAAGCCAATGCTGGCTTACCCACTATGTGCATGCATACAAGCAAAAAGACACGTGAAACCTGATCTGACTGTCACATTCAAGTCGCATGTCCATGGATCAAATACGTATCCAATCTAGGACCACATGTAAAAGTGACTAAAATCTGATTTGAAAAAATTGGATGTGACATGCCCACACAGCCCTGAAAAGCCCTGATTTGAGTCACTTCATCCTGGTAATCTGAACGTAGCCAAAGTGACTATAAAGTTTGCCTTGGTGCTCAGTTATAATCTACAGCAGCAAAATTTGGACTCCAAATATGTTTTTGAGTAACCTGTGTTTTCTGGGTAAGTGGAAAAATATGTCAATATAATGATGAGGTAAATCATTCCTTAAAGTGCTAGTACTGTATAATTGTCAACAGATGACCATCAGTTCTAAAGACGTCTGTAGGCATGATCCAAGGAAATGTGCTTCTATATGTATTACTGTAAAGTGAAACAGCACTTTTGCTGAAGACATTTCTTAACATTGTGACATTTATCCTCGTACTGAATGGCTCCAAAAAAGCCAAATTTCATATTAGAGTCTCTAGGCAAAAAAGGAAGGAAAAACTACATCTAAAACCAAGATCAGCTGCTTCATCCATCCATCCATCCATCAATCCATCCATCCATCCATCCATTATCACACCCGCTTAATCCTTAGCAGGGTCGTGGTTATTCCCCTACCCCCTCATTGGGCGTAGGGCAGGGCATTAGCATCAGGACACTATTCAACTAAGCCCAGGACAGGGCGCCAGTCCATCGCTGGGTGAACACACGCACTTATATACACATACATGCACACACATATGGACAATTTAGAGTAGCCAATTCACCTGACCTCCATGTTTTTGGACTGTGGCAGGAAACCGGAGTCCCCGGAGGAAACCCACGCGGACACGGGGAGAACATGGAAACTACGCTCAGAAGGGGACTCGAACCCAAGACCCCAGCGCTGAGAGGCGAACGTGCTAACCACTAAGCCACCATGCTGCCCCAGCTGCTTCATGATGGTCCAAATGGGAAATGGATACACCATAAACAGGACTGATATTACTAATGAGCAAACATTCACTTCAGTTAAACTGTATTCCAGGGTACAAAGAAAAGGAACAGCTTGAGGCCGACACTGAATCATTTTTGATTCCCTGTTATGCTCAATAATACGATCTCATTGTCTCATGTTTCAGAACTCTTTTCAGTGTGTCTGAACAGATCATTACCATTTAGACATCTATTCAGTGTCATGATTCAAGCCATCAGCTTCAGACTGAGGCTAATTCAAGCGTAAGCTTGCTGAGTAGAATCGTGTTAGATTGGGCACACCTCATAATCTCAGCGCACTGTACTTCAGGCGAATGCCATCACAATGCATTCAGGCTCTGGTCACAAATACTGACTCTTACACATCTGTTTTTCCATTTTATAGCATTCTGAATCATATTCTGTTCCCCATTATTGCTCTTTCATTTCCATTTGCAGCAGACAAAAAGCCTAAATTTCAGCTCACCAAGCACAATTGAAAGGTTTAACAACAGAATAGGAGTTTTGATCTGTTAAAGAAAGTGGAGGTCTGCTCGACTTGCACCTGGCAGGAAAAACCCAAGAATTCAAAAGTCTCAGCAATCTATTCATTATCTTAAAACTGCGCACACAGAGCTGTGTTTTGCTAAATTGTGCTCTTGATAATGCTGAGACAATGCTATCTAGTTCTAAGGCCAGACAATGCTTCTGCAGTTGCCAGAGAAGCGCAACTTAAAAGCTAGCCACTTCAGTCTGGTTTAGATACTTTGCTTAAAGAAAATTAAGAACTATCCTCATAAGACATCCAGTGTTCCAGTGTTCATCTAACATAAGAAAGCATTTTGAAGTCTGACTAAGGGCCTGTCCACATGTAAATGGATGTTTTAATACATGTACATACATACATACATACACATTATACTTATATAACGCCTTTCTAGGCACCCAAGGACACTTTACAATCAATACACTTCATACACACTCCGGTGAGAAGCGGCAGCCAGTCGCGCACATCACACTCTCAACCGGAAGTGACCGTCCACCTGGAGGACTGCATCGAGCACTAGGGGATCAC
The DNA here is from genome assembly GCA_036984385.1 of Crenuchus spilurus. Taxonomy (NCBI): domain Eukaryota; kingdom Metazoa; phylum Chordata; class Actinopteri; order Characiformes; family Crenuchidae; genus Crenuchus; species Crenuchus spilurus. The sequence continues at coordinate 30,673 of BRDA01043886.1, forward strand.
CCAGAACAGAGTGCCAACCATATCTGGGCATGCCAACCATATCTGGGCAAACATACATACATTCATTCACACACACCAGGGTAATTTTAGAGTATCCAATCAACCTGATCTCCATGTTTTTGGACTGTGGGAGGAAACCGGAGTCCCCGGAGGAAACCCACGCAGACACGGGGAGAACATGGAAACTCCGCTCAGATGTGGACTCGAACCCAAGACCTCAGCGCTGAGAGGCAAACGTGCTAACCACTAAGCCACCGTGCTGCCCAACATGTGTTCTGCATTTCGGCCTCCTGTCCAACAGGCATGAAAATTGAAGACTTTTGAATTTTTGAATTGAATTTTCTCCAGGGTGGATATTTTATGTGAGAGTTTTTGCACAGATGAACAAAGCACAGCTTTTTGAAAACACTGACATTTAGGGGTGCAGGAAAAAAACGATTTGAGCTCGAATCGCGCTTCTCACATTGAACGATTCAGAATTGATTCTCGTTTTCAAAAAATAAATTTTTTTTGCGGGCACGGATGTGCCTTCTCAGCCACCGTAGTGTTGGGCAAAACAAGGAAGCAGCGTGGGCTATGTACAGGCATGCAAGCCAAGCCGCGGTCTTTGAAAGCAACCATTTGGAAACACTTTGGATTTTACCGTCAATCCGGCCTGGGTAAGAAAGGGCTTGACGTGACTCATGTGATTTGCAGAGATTGCAACGGTAAAGTAAAATATTTCGTTCGGATATGAAAGAATCGGAAAAAAATCTATTTGTGACCCCAAGAATCGATTCCGGATTGATTAGTTTGATTCCCAAAGATTCGCAGCCCTACTGTCATTACACTGTAAACTTGTGATTGCTTATAACTGTTTACATTTACAGAACATGAACATGACTAAGTTGTTATTGTGAGCTTGCTTACAAAGACATTTGTAACTGAATTTAGCTTAACAACCTTTTCATTCCACATTTGTGCAAAGGTATCAGAATCTACTGCTCTGTTCCTTTTAACCCAAGTTAGAGATGCTAGAAAAGCTCCACTTCTACTGTTACCAGGACTGTACTGGCATTTCAGAGACATCGGCATCACCATGAAAATATAGACAAACTCACAGTCTACATCATACTGTTAGAAAATCTCAGTGTTTAGGGCTCTATATTTTGTATAATACATGCATTCTTTTTGTGGCATGTCTGTGTGAAGTATTATTGCACAATATTAGGATGGTGGCTCATTTTAGATTTTCAAATCACTTTTGCATTCAATTGTGGATGGAGAAATTATTATAAATGCTTTTGGTTTTACAAAATTTTCTAACATATTCAGTTACATGTGGACAAGGTAATAAGAAGGATGTCAACGTCATGTTTACATGTGATGAGTTATAAGAATGGGCTCTACACTGGTTTGATCAATATACTAATATGCTTAATATGCTATTGGTCATCCTCATACTACCAAAACAGCTCTGACCTGCCTCATTTCTGAAGATGTCCTGAGGTGTCTGGCAATAAAATATTAGCATAAAATATTAGCATCAGACCATCAGTCCTGTATGTTGTGAAGTGGAGCCCCTTTGGTTTGAACTTGTTGTTCAATCAGATTGACATTTTGGGAATTTGGAACCACTGTATGTACTGACCACTGATGACCACTGCCGGGAGCTCCGTACAGAGATCCTCTGACCCAGTCAGTATGGTTACAGTAAGGTTTAGGTGCAACATTATATGGCTACAATCAACGGTGGTGCTTTTTACATATAGTGGAACAAAATTGTGTGTGTGTGTGTGTCCAGAGTAAAGGCAGTGGCAGAGCTCCCCGTCCACAGAGCGGTTCATTTACATTCAGCACAGGGACGTGTCATAAATCACCTGAGCCGAGAGTAATGGGGCCTACACTGGGGAACTCTCTCCACTGCACCTATAACACACACACATGCACATCCACACACCCATGCACACACACGCCCAGAGTGTATTCCTGTCCTTCTGGGATGTTTCATGTGCTCTTGCTTTATCCTTAAAGTCAAAACATTCATTTTAGCATTAGAATTAGCTTATAATAAAAGCTTACACCTTACATTTTAAAGCATTTTTCCTCAACCACATGTGCCAAGAACACTGAAATGTTCACGGTTTCAACATGCTGGAGAAATATGGTCCCCACAAAGAGCTGAATACACACAACTCAAAAAGAACATAGGTTAGCCCCTTCACCTTAACTCTTTTTTCAGCATTTAAATGCACTTCTATTTATTAACAATGATAACACATACACCACAGTAAACAAGCAGAACACATGCTCAAACACACACAGCGATACATCATCTAACATCCTAGTTAAAAACACCAGCTTTTCACTTTATCTGGGCTTTTTTCTTCTGAATTCCAAAACACAATTTTAGTGCATTTAGAACAGGGGGAAATGATGGATCTTTCTGTAACAAAAAGAGCCCTTTTTTGATAAAAACATACATAAATATGTGAGGACATTGCTTTTTTCTTTTGCATTTTAATACATTTATCAGAGCACTGCCCTGAGCGAACATTTCACACTGTGTGCACCATTTATGACACCGGCCCGAGTGCACAAACCAAAAAACACAACGAGTAAACAAACAAAACAATGCAGTTAACCCTGACAAGCCAAATACACTCACTGTCTTTATTTGATTTGAACGCATCATGGCTTCATGGCCTCTAGGCTAACAAACCACAATGTTTTGAAGTTGTCCTTAGACTGCGTGGATGGATTGCCTTTGTTTGGATAAAAGTGACCTATCCACCTAAAATGCATTCTTAAGTGGCTATTGCTAAAAGTCATAATTAACGAGTTTAGAACTGTTACATATCATCATGCCATAGCTTGTTGTTGTTGAAAAAAGTAAGAAGCTAGTAATGTGATACATATCATAATACAGGGGTTACAATTCAATGCATTGTGATTTTGAGATACTGTATGCAAGCTTAAGGCTGTATTTTTTTTTTTAGATTTGACCTCTTTTGGACTTTTAAAATTACTCTTAGCACTTGGGTTTTGAGTTTGAGTGCCCATCTGGGTGGAGTTTCTATTTTCTGTGCACTGTTTTTTTTTGGGGTATCCAGTTTTCTCCCACAGTCCAAGAACATGGAGGTTAGCTTGACTTGGTATTGAATTAATATAGCCTCAGTTGCTGATATGGTGATAAATACTAATAAACAACAACAACAACAAAAAGTTGTTGTTGACTTATTCAACGTTCACCCCCAGTCTAATCACTGCCACTTTCTACCTATCATCACACATGGTGCCAACAAGCTGGGTGGGTGAAGGCTAGCATCCATTTCCTCTGACAGCACTCATTTTCAAATTGCTGTGAATCCACCCATCACATCTTTTGGAGTTGCTGCTGATGCAACATCATTGGACTTCTGAACATGTCTGGAGGAGAACAAGTGCCAATTCTGCTGTGTCAGCTAACGGATACCTATATTGGCAAGAACTGTGCTGAGTGATGATGAGAGGGAGAGGACCATCTTTCCCACTCAAAGATAGTGAGGACAATTATGCTGTCTAGCGTTGTGTCCAGAAACCCCAAAAGTAGTTTTTTCCCCCCATCAATCGTACATCTGCTCTCTGTGACCTTAAATAGTGTGATTCTATCTTTCCTGATTTCTGAATAAAGGAGGAAATGACAAAAGTCACCTGCCGAAGACACGTGAAAGAAGTATGCTTTCCAGGAAGCCTTTTACTGACTTTAGAGTGACATCCCTGCATACATGTCTAGGGAGGATCAACAAATTCACACAAAAATTCAGCTATACGTTACATTTTGTGCTTTGAGCAGAATGCCATAAAATGTTAATTGACTGGCTTTGTGTTGCTTGTGTGATTGCTTAAAGGAGTATTAGTGATTTTTACGTAAGCATGAAGAGAATCAGCTGTCCGATTTTTCCAATTACTGCTCATTCTCCCTATACCTCCATCTCCTTTCCTTCTCCACTTTTTTCTTCAAAAAGATACTGTATGCAAACTATGACTCTTGGTCATGGATGGCTGTGGCACTGAACTTGAGAGCACTTAATAACAAGTCCAACACTGACAGTTACGCCACTTGGGAGCCATAAGAATGGACTTTGCCAAAAACTAATTATCCAGAGAAATATTGCTATCTGTTGGCTCAGGAGACGTAATGGAGAATGTAGAATAGTAGAATGAGACAAAAATGAGACATGAGATAAAAATGATCAGAATTACTCACAACATTAAAACTGAGAAGACTAATAGTCTTGGATGAGAAATGGTTGAGATCATACAGAGATTTGTGTCTTTAGGAAATGAGTGTTATTATTCTGGTAAATCCAGACATAATATCTTAAGATATTGTGACCCCGCCAGGGAAAACCAGGTCAAAGTCTTTCTTTTTTTTCAAAATTTGTTTTTTTCAAAACAACGTTTTTCTGAATGTAAGTTTTGTTTTTGATCAAAATATGTACTACAATAGATATCTGAGACTGTTATCTTTCATTTACAACAATAATACTGAGTGGCTAAGTTTTGTCGCTAATGTGAGTGACGCAATATTGACACGATACCTCAATAAGTTGCCAAGTGACTTTGGCCTGGTTTTCCCTGGCAGGGTCACATATATACTAAAAACCAAAATAGATCATGATTACTAAGGTCTTTTTTCTCAGGAGAAAGATCCGAGCACTAGGAAAATAAATTCATTTGTTCCCATTTTATTGTTGTCCAGGAGAAACAACTGAGTTGATAAGGAGATATTTTTGTTCTTTTCCTATGGTTAGTGTACATGGGAGTTTTCAACGTTCTGCAAAGCCTGTCCAACCCAACTGTGAAAATGTATTTGTTGGTTTATCATTGATATATCAAATGAGTTCATGTTGAATTTATGCAATGTCAGAACAAGCCTCAGGTAGAGTATAACTGCATTTGAGGATATGTTCTATTCACTGGTGAATATAAGGCATGTTGTGAATATGAGGGTCTGTGTTGTTTGCTGTGTTGAGCGCATGCAGGCTGCTGGATGCTCCCCTGCAGGCACAGAGAGGGTGATGCCCAGACCAAGAAACTGTGGGCTTGGGGGGGATCAGCACAAGGGAGCTGGCCTGGTGGCCCTGAGCACCAGGGACATGCTGGAGCTCTGCTGTTGTTTTCTGCTGTCTGCCAGCACCACCCTCCACCATGAGCAATGAGATATGACACACACAAATACACACACACATACACACACCCTACATTCTGACCAGCAAGGCCCCTCGGGCCACTTCACAAACTGTCACTCATGGTTTCAACATTTTTCTCTGCATGCAATGCTGGAATCCATCCATTCACACACACACACACACACACACACACACACACACACACACACACACACACACATACATAAACACATATAAACCAAACTGAAAACATTCAACGGACTTTTAAGTCAGCTGCTGGAAAAGCACTGTTATAGACAGTTCAGCCTATTAGCCTATTAGCATTTTGCTGAATGAGGCCTGATGGGAGAACACACCTCAGTTCAGCTAAAAGAAATCTCATTTTTATTTTGTTTATTGTAATTTTCTAACAATACTTTTAGTTTGAACCCACTGAAACTCTCTCTAATTCGGGGCATGCTACAGCTGACCCAGTTAGCGTCCTCTGCTTAGGACTGTATTTATACTGTATTTCAGAGTATTTCACTTGCAACAAATGTTGAAGTAGACAATTTTTCTTGTCTGTGTATAGTACTTTCCAATAGCTTGCTAACATATAATGTCAACGCATTGTTGAGGCATGAGCTACAGATGGAAGGCAAGGACTGATTTTCTATATAGAAAGCTCTGTCAAAGCTCCATGATTTACATCGTTTACAGTTCTCAACTGAAAAAACAAAAATATTTACAAGGAGGAAAATGCAAGAAATTAAGCCAGATAATGACCATGTATGCAGTAGCCACTTCATCAAAGGCAACAAAAATGACTATGTTTATGTAGCTTTCCTTACTGTGTAACATTAATGCTACCATTTTGTCTTTGCTTTGTAGGAGTTACTGTACAGATGATCTACTGTACATCTTGGTGGCATTTACCCAGAGCATGGCATGGATTGCCTGGCAACCTGTGTAGGTTTTGTGACCTCAGTTGTTTATCGAGCACCAGACTTGAGGGCTTCAGTGTGGTCTTAGTCAATAGTATGCATGATAGGCTCAAATGTTAAAGGTTATGCTACAGGCCTAATTTCTGTCCATTATATAGAATATTACTTACTCAAAAATCCACACTTACTTTACTACACATGCAACTGAGAGCAAATTTTAAGTGAAATTACCTGCAATTCAATATTGTAATGTAAGTAGAGGTTTATTTATAATGTGACTCACTAACATGGTCACTGTCAGTTAGCCAAGTTAACATTTTGTAACGTGCTACTACATTTACTTATCACTATTCTAGGGTTACCAACACATGAGTTTTGTCACTGTAAACAAGACTAGCCTAATTAGCATGTACTAACATTCTAACATGCTTAGATAGCTCCATTCTAGGGTTTTCAACATATGGATTTTGTCACTGTGAGCAAGACTAGCCTAGCATGTACTATGCTAAAACACTTAGCTAGTTTTATTCTTGGGTTACCGTGACATGCCTTTTTATCTAGCTAACAGAAAACATTATAAGAATGTTCATGAAGTTTTTTAAAATGTTCCAGGGAAGTTACAGAAATAATGTTTCTGGAATGTTCCCTAAACATTCTGGAGTAATAATAGTTTGCATTACAATGTTTCTGGAATGTTTCTCACAGAATCTTTTCTCATCAGAAACTCTTAATCTATATTAATGATACTGTCACCTTCAATGTTGACTGTACCATACATTTATATGCTGATGATACAATTTTATATTGCTCAGCTGACCACTTTGGAGATGCAGTGGATAAACTGCA
>BRDA01043895.1:0-10195 GCA_036984385.1 Crenuchus spilurus
CATCACAGAAGTCTACCAGTGCTTGACCTCTGTCATTTCTTGTACCATTACCATATTTCCCAAGCACTTCACTTTCTGCTGCATTTTCTCCGACTCTGGAGAACAGTCATACTGATGGATTAACTCTCCTAATATCATAGAGTTCAGTTGCTAAAGCTGAACATTTTCATTGTGTTTTAGTTTCTACCTTATGTGAATTTAAATCTAGTGGGGCTTCCTTTGCTGAATGACTTCAAGCCGAGGTCAGTGAGTGATAGTAAGTGAGGTGCTGGAGTCACTACATAAGGAGTTCCAGTGCACAGTCTGAATTGTGTTACGATATTTAATGAATATTTACATATTCACAGCAACCTCACTAAAGTACATCAAAATATATAGCAGCCCCATGAAAAGTCCTCTAGCTCAGGATTCATCATTCAAAATTGGATCAAATTTTATTTGTCACATACAAAATCATAAATAGTACAACTGGCAGTGAAATGCTTTGATGACTTCTCATTCACTTTAGAAAAAGAAGGCTCGAGGGGGCAATATCAAAGGAATATAAAATAAAAGGACAATAAGGGCTTTGATATATATATGAGTAAGGAAGAAGCAATTCTTGTGCAAAGCATGTAGCTAGTAGGGCCCTGAGTGACTCGGCAGGCTGAAACGCTGACACTAAGGCCACAGTTTTGCGAGTTCAAGTTCCGGTCATGCTGTTTGCCCTCAACAGCCGGGGCCCAAGAATTGCAATGTTCGCTGGCTCAGACATCTACTGATTGGTCCATTCAGAGCTGGGAATCCTGTGCTTTCCTCCAAGCACGTTGGCTCCCCGGTGACAGTGTATCAGCGGTAGTTCAAAAAGAGACAGTGGCTGGCATCACATGCAGCGCAGGAAGAGTGTGCTTGTCTTCACCATCCTACAGTCAGGGACATTGCAAAGTGATGGGGAGATCCCCCTAGTGGATTGGATGGGTTAATTGGCTACTACTACTACATTGGGAAGGGGAAAATTGGCAAAAAAACATGCAGATAGTGTGCAAAATATACAAAACAAGTATACAAATGTAGATGTGGTGTTCAAATGTAAACCTGGATGGTGTAGTGTAAGTGTACATAATAAAGTGGAAGTTGTGTACATGCATGTGTGTTCACGGAGTTCATTCATTCATTCATTCATTATCACACCCGCTTATTCCTTATCAGGGTCGAGGTTAGTCCCCCACCCCCTCACCGGGCGCAGGGCAGGGCATTACATTAATCAACTAAGCCCAGGACAGGGCGCCAATCCATCGCTGGGTGACACGCAGACACACACACACACACATACATACGTACCTACGGACAATTTAGATTACCCAATTCACCTGATTCCCATGTTTTTGGACTGTGGGAGGAAACCGGAGTCCCCGGAGGAAACCCATGCAGACACGGGGAGAACATGGAAACTCCACTCACATGGGGACTCGAACCCAAGACCCCAAGGCTGAGAGGGTCGAACGTGCTAACCACTAAGACACCTGCCCCCTGTTCACGGAGTTTATAGTGTTTATAGTTTATAGACTGCTATTGCCCAGAGTCCAGTGCAGAGCATTGCAAAGTGTGCATGTGTGTTCACATAGTCTGGGGTTGCATGTGCATGTGCTATTGTAAAATCTGGGTGACCTGTGAGAAGCAGCTCCTTATCCTCTCTGTGTTTGCCATCAGGGTGCAAAAATCAATATGTAGTAGAGATGCCTATCAGCCTTCTTTGAGAAGCTGGTGTGGCACGACCAGGATAGGTCCTTTGAGATGTGTGCCCCAAGGTTCCATTGATAGCTGCAGTGTGGTAGACCCTAAACTACTTCCTGCTGTAGTCCACTATCAGTTCCTTTGTCTTGCTGATGAGGAGATTATTTTCCTGGCACAAGTCCACCAGTTAAGTTTCCTCCAGAAACAGATATACTTTATTGATCCCTTGCAGGAAATTAGTTCCCAGCCATTTAACACAGCGCCAACCTTAACATGAAGAGAAATAGCATACATGAAGGGGGAAGGGGAAGAGAAAAAAAACATGTAACGTAAAAAAAAACACACATAACATGAAAAACACTCTTGCACAAGCAGACATAAAAGACTGGTGTATAGCCTTGGATGGCATTTGAAATTGGAAAAGGGGAGGCTGAAAGTTCTTAGCCTGAAGTCTGTGCACCACTTGGTGGAAAATGTGCCACATAGCAAACAAAAGATAAGTCCAGCCTTGACAGAGAGGGAGGGGGAGATAATTCCTATAGCAACCACCCTAATGGAGGAATTTACAGTACTGCAACAAGGGCAGCTGTGATAAGATGTGATCCAAAAGAAAAACACATAATTTAATGCGAGCAAACCACACAAATTTACTTAGGTCACTCTTTAGTCAATAGGATCTCAAAATTCCAGCCTGTCTGCAGAACCACAATCCTCACTGAGATTGTATCCAAACTTGTGTTAATCACAGTCAATGTCAGTTCTGCCCCCACTCATTCAAATCATAGTTGGGTGCATCATAGGGCTTGGACAAGCAAACCCAACTCTTAATTTCTTGGTAAATGTTGATATTGCCTTATACCAATCAGTAGAATCCCGTACCAGTGTTCTGAATAGTGTGTCCTCTTTCCATCCTCCATGGAGAGTGCCACCAGGCACATGACACGCCACTTCTCCAATGCGTCCATCGCGTATCCAGCTGCAAACATTCCATCAGGACAGACAGGCTCCCCCAAAGTCAGACTTCTCGTCGAGAAGATGGTGGCAATAGCATTCAGAGACCACTTAATCATATTCATAATGTTTCTTTTGTAGAGCAGTGCTAAAGAGTCTCTAGACCATGAAAAATTAATAGGAGCCAAAAGCAGGGAGATAAGGGAGAGGAGAGGGAGGAAAATGTGTCTGCCTTCCAAGAGAGGCAAAGAGAAAAAGATGTGCACTCTTGTTATTACTGGAGATCAAGCCTGTCGCAAAAGTGTCATCAGCAAACTTTATGATGGTGTTGAAGCTAGAAGTGACCATGCAGTCATAGGTATACAACAACTAGAGCAGACGGCTCAGGACAGAGCCTTGCGGGACTCTGGTGCTGAAGGTGAGAGAGGGTGATACGTGTTTGCCCACCTGCAAAACTTGTGATCTGTCTGTTAGGAAGTTGGAGATCCAATGCCACAGTCCCAGATCGCCCATCTTCAAGCTGAACTTGGAAGGGAAAATCATGTTAAATGTTGAGCTTTAATCAACAAACAGCATTTGAATATAGTTATCTCACCCAGTGTCCAGGTGTGAGAGTATGCTGTGGAGCAGGTGAGAGATGGCATCCTCTGTAGAGCATTTGTCATGGTAGGCAAACTGCATAGGATCCATGGAGTTTGAGAGCGAAGAAGTGATGAAGTCTCTGATCAGCTTCTCAAAGTCAAGTCAAATTTATTTATAAAGCACTTCTTACAACTGATATCACAAAGCAGCTTTACAGACTTAGTAATAAGAAAATGCCAAATCCCCAGTGAGCAAGCCAACAGTGACAGTGGCAAGGAAAAACTCCCTCAGAGCTGGAGGAAGAAACCTTGGGAGGAACCAGACTCACATGTAGGACCCATCCAATGGTCAACTAATTATAAGTTCTTGATAAATCCCATAATCCTATGATGCTGTTTTACTGTTCAGGTGTACTGATATGGAGACAGACATAGGGAAACAGGAATGATAATGGTATCAGCCAGTAAAGTCCATATAAACCTGATTGTGGTCAGTAGAGTAGGGCATCTGGAGCACATTACAGTAGTTGGTTGTTGGTGGGCAGCTGGTCTAAGGTTGCATCAAGCAGAGATAGTATTCAATATTCCATAAGCATCGGGCCAGATCAGTGGACAATCACTCAGGAAGAAAAACAAATGGAATTAGTTCTGTTTGGGTTTATAGAGTACAGTGATTATGATATTATTAGAGTGTGGCTAATGACTCCAGCAGAACTATCTAGAACAGCCTACCTAAAAGGAGAGAGCCAGAAGGTAAACAGGCATGGGAGCTCACCGAGACACTGGCATCCCTCTGCTGCACCATCAACAAACCTGAGTGATCGTGTGAGCAGCGGTAAGACAGCCCCAACGTCTCAGATTACTATAAATCCCTATGCCAGTGCACCCCTGGATCTGCAAAAGTTTGGGATCACCCAGGATTTTCCATGACAATCTATACTTTATTTCAGAAGGGCCCTATGATTATTATTTTTTTATTTATTTATTTTCTAGACTATAATAAAGTCCTCAAATGCTGCTGCTCCAGATACTCAGTCTTCTATGGTAGAAAGGTGAGGAAGGACAGTGTTACTGTGTTTAGTTCACAAGTTGTTGATGGTGAGTTTAGAAGTTTTACTACAGCTGTTTAATCTCCACCAGAAGTTTAACACATTGTATGTGAGACATCACTGGACATGACTCTGTCCTACCTCCCTCTTCTAACATAAACGTTTGAGTATCTGATGCAGCAGAATTTGTGGATTTTATCATCAAATCAAAACAAAAACACAGAAATAAAAGTCCAGGTTGTCACAGATGTTCAGTTTAATGCGTGATCCCAAACTTTTGAGTGGTAGTGTATAATATAAAGTATTAATTATCAAAGGCAAAACTAAACAGATACGTTTTCAGCATAAACTTAAAGTTTGAGACTGTGGTTGAGTCCCGGATGTTGTCTGGGAGGTTATTACAAATTTGAGGGGCTGTATAAGAGAAGGCGCTTCCCCCTGCTGATGATTTCTGAATTCTGGATACTATCAAAACGCTAGCACCCTGTGGCCTAAGTAAACAAGTAAACATGTATTTTTAATTCAGAATTTAACTGGAAGCCAGTGTAGTGTTGATAAAACTGGGCTAATATGATCAAATTTTCTGGTTTTAGTAAGAACCCAGGCTGCCACATTTTGAACTAAGTTTATTTAGGTTTCTACTATAACATCCTGATAATAATGCATTGCAGTCTAGCCTTGAAGTACTGAAGTCATGTACCAATTTTTCTGCATCATGCAGGGCATTTCTTAAATTGGAAATATTATGGAGATGTAGAAAAGCTGCTCTGGTAGTTTTAGTTATGTGTTGGTCAAATTATAAATCTGAGTCAATTATGACACCAAGATTTTTTGCTACTGAGTCAGGTGTAATAGTGAAGTTATCCAGATTTAAACTTCAGCCTGATAATTTATTTCTTGTGGTCTTTGGGCCCAGAAGAACCTCTGTTTTGTCACTATTTAAATGGAGGAAGTGATTTGACATCCAGTATTTCACATCTTTTACCCAGTCCTCCATTTTCTTTAATCCTGTCATTAGGTTTAGTTGATACATAAAGTTGTGTATCATTGGTAATATTAATTGAAAGAATTTCAAAGGAATTAGGAATTAGGAATATTTTGGAAGATTATAGTTACACCGCCTCCAGTTCCTGGCAGTCTCGGACTGTGAACATAATTATAACCTTCAGGGCTGGCTGTTTGCTAGTTGTCTATGTAGTCCACTTCGTTTTCCGAACACCACTTGGACATCCAGCAGTTCAGCGCTATGAGCCTGCTGTATGTCTCATCGCCTTGCCGCATTGGAATGGGGCCAGAGCATATGACAGCATTGGACATAGTCTGGGCCAGCTTTACCACCTCTATAATGCTATGCTTAGTTACTTCAGACTGCTGCAGACATGTTGTTGGCACCTGCTTGGATGACTCCTTAAATACCTCCTTTTGGCAATTGTAAGGTTGCCACTAATGTCTGAGGCACCCCCTATAGATCTGACTAGCACTGCTGGCCCCTCTAAAGAGCCATCTATTTTCATGTGTCTGACAATGGAGTCTCCTATAACCAGAGTACTTTGAACAGGCTTCACAGTGGGGTGGGGCAAACCTGTTTGACACATGAGTAAGTGGAGAGCGGTGTTCAGGAGGGCTAGCTTTAGCCTTAACTTTCTGACTATGTCGCCAAGACATCACCCATTTGCTCTAAAGCTGGAGTTGGGGGTTCTAGCTCTCCCTAAGATATGTGATTTTCACACAACTGAATAGAGGTCTGCGTGGGACAGATTTTTTAGTCCCACTCCTGCCCGGTTCCGCATGTTTTCGTCCCGCTCCCGACCGCTCCCACGATAAAACTGTCATATTTGGTCCCCCTCCTGCCCGCCACATAAATATGTCTGCCCGCTCCCGCCCGCAGTCCTCACGGAGGGCGTTTCGTTCAGTGCGCTCGAGTTGAGTTTAGTACTAGTACTGCCCCTGATCCTCACATCAATCAGATTAACTATACAGAGCTTAAAACTTACTTACATATTCTGCTGGTAGAGAAAAGGTAACTTGGCAAATCCAGTATAATACAGAACAGTCTTATTACTCCTTACTGGAGAACACGTTGCATAAAAACCAGATATATATACAAACTGGATTCCAAAAAAGTTGGGACACTAAACAAATTGAATAAATACTGAATGCAATGATGTGGAGATGGCAAATGTCAATATTTTATTCGTAATAGAACATAGATGACAGATCAAAAGTTTAATCTCAGTAAATGTAACATTTTAAAGGAGAAATATGTTGATTCAAAATTCAAAGCATTGTCAGTGAACACAATCCACCGTGCCATCCACCGTTGCCAGCTGAAACTCTACAGTACACACTCTACAAGAGGAAGCCATTTCTAAGCAAGCTCCACAAGCTCAGACGTTTGCACTGGGCCAGGGGTCTTTTAAAATGGAGTGTGGCAAAATGGAAGACTGTTCTGTGGTCAGATGAGTCACGATTTGAAGTTCTTTATGGAACACTGGGACGCCATGTCATCCGGACCAGAGAGGTCAAGGATAACCCAAGTTGTTATCAACGCTCCGTTCAGAAGCCTGCATCACTGATGGTATGGGGTTGCATGAGTGCTTGTGGCATGGGCAGCTTGCATGTCTGGAAAGGCACCATTAATGCAGAGAACTATGTTCAGGTTCTAGAACAACATATGCTCCCATCTAGACGTCATCTCTTTCAGGGAAGACCCTGCATTTTTCAACAAGATAATGCCAGACCACATTCTGCAGCACTCACAACATCATGGCTACGTAGGAGAAGGATCCGGGTACTGAAATGGCCAGCCTGCAGTCCAGATATTTCACCTATAGAGAACATTTGGCGCATCATAAAGAGGAAGGTGCGACAAAGAAGGCCCAAGACGATTGAACAGTTAGAGGCCTGTATTAGACATGAATGGGAGAGCATTCCTATTTCTAAACTTGAGAAACTGGTCTCCTCTGTCCTCAGATGTCTGTTGAGTGTTGTAAGAAGAAGGGGGGATGCCACACAGTGGTAAAAATGGCCTTGTCCAAACTTTTTTTGGGATTTGTTGACGCCATGAAATATTGAAACAACATATTTTTCCCTTAAAATGATAGGGATTGTGTTCTATTCTGAATAAAATATTAGATGTTGGCATCTCCACATAAATGCATTCAGTTTTTATTCACAATTAGTTTAGTGTCCCAACTTTTTTGGAATCCGGTTTGCATAACACACTCATGAGCTGCTGAAGAGATAAATGCTACTGCACATCTCACAGACGGTAAGTTACTCACATAAACAAATTAATCACATCTACCTGCACAGGGTGATGACTACATTAATAAAACACTAAGCCACCACAACATAACTGCATAACATAACCGATATAAACCGATATAAACCGTGTACAACCCGTAAGTGCTGCTAGGTGATGACGTCATCCTTGACATGGCCAATCAAATCTAATTTTTAAAATCATGGCCTAATGAATAATTATTAGGGAAGAGAGTGCCTGTGTGCGTCTGTGTGTGAGAGAGAGAGAGAAAGCGCGTGCGTTTGTGTGTGTGTGTGTGTGTGTGTGTGTGAGAGAGAGAGTGAGCGAGAGAGAGAGACTGAACGTCTGTTCACGTGACGCTCCAACAGTATTTTGACTGTCTTACTGACTGATTAACTGCATGATTCTAATAATTTTCTAGACTATTTATTAATTTGCGGGATTTTTCGACATGTACATCTCGTCCTACTCCCGCGACAACTGACTGACTGACCGACCGCTCCCACAAGAGATGATTAATTGTGGTCCCGCGCCGCAAGATATTGTAATGGGTCCCGGGAGTCCCGTGGTAATGCAGACCTCTACAACGGAATTTGACCTCTGCATTTAACCCATTCGTGCAGTGAAACACACACTGTTTTTTGGCTGTGAGAATTTGTGCCCGAAGCGGTGGGCAGCCCTTATCCACTGGCGCCCGGGGAGCATTTAGGGGGTTAGATGCCTTGCTCAAGGGCACTTCAGTCATGTCCTGTCTGGGGATCGAACCGGCGACCTTCTGGTCACGAGACCAGATCCTTACCATCCTAAGGCACCCAGGGGTACTAATCCTTGCTCTCTATCCCTTAAACTTCGAGTCCTAGTCAAGTCACCAGATGTAATATCATTTCAATATTTAACACATTTATTTAACCTATTTATTAAATATTATTTAATATTTAACATTTTCTCTACTCTAAATCTATATGTTTAGACCTCATTCCAAAAAGTTATCTAATACTAGTAAGTCTACCCCAATGCTCTTCACACTCAGTTGTTCACTGCCATTTAACTCCTTGTAAAAAAAACACTTATAGTAACACAGACCTTTTGAGCATATAACTGTCTTGTTGAAACCATAAGGAGTTAAAAGGTAGTAGAGAAAAAGGGATGTTTTAAATGCCAAAAAAACACAATGAGGTATGTTTTTCTTACATTATATTTACTACTACTACTAATAAAAATAATGCTAAAAATAATATCTGTGATTGGACGCTCTAGATTTTAGGCTGGTGTCAGGTTGTATAGAGAGGGCGCTTTATGTCAAACATCGGGATGGAGATTTTTGGGGACCTGGCAATCCTGCTGTTGCTAACGCACATCTGCTCTGACCGTCTATGTAAGTCCACCTTTAGTAAGTAATCCTGCAAAGTGTGAAAAACGTAAATGACTTCTTTTTAACAAACAATTAAACATAAATTCAATAAAACGAAAAGTGCCAAAGTTTTCAGCCTTCACCAAAAACGACCATAAAACTTTATCTGGAAATGACGTGCTTATGCGCATGCGCAATACAAATCTGGCAGAGTGAATGGATCGGGTCGTGACAAGTGTTACAGCACCATTTAATACAAAATGATCCAGTTCTGTGATTCAGTTTTACTTATTTATTGTGTTCAAATGGGGGTTTCAAGTCTTTTCAAGTCTTAAATCTCAAGTCCAAGTCCAAGTCAGTAAAGAGTCTAAGTCAAGTCACAAGTTTTTAGTGATGTTGTCGAGTCAAGTCACAAGTCATCAGTTTGGTAACTCAAGTCGGACTCGAGTCCAAGTCATTTGACTCGAGTCCACACGTCTGATACACACTGTAACAAAACACTAATCATACAAGTCAAATGAAGGAGTTACAGATTTATTTTGTGCAATGTTCCCAGACTCTGATATTGCTGATGTCCTATTATGTATTGTTTTCCACTGGATTATGTATTTTTTACACTGGACCAAAAAGTCATGTTTTATGTTAAAATAAACATTTAGGTCACTATCGTTAACACTATGTAATGGATGTGGTGGTTTATTGTGAAGCTGGTCTTAAATTTAATTTCAAGTGGCATTAAAAAAGTCTTTAGAAGTCTTGAATTTAACTTACCTTAACCTGTAGGAATGCTGGAGAGAGAGCACTCATACCTTGCAAATGTTTGCTTGAGTCCTCAAAATTTCTTCTCTCACAGTCCCGTTGTCAGTCATATTGGCAAAGTATTGTCAGAAATTTTCTATATTATCAAACTTATTTGCCTGAAATGCCCTCCAACCCTCTCTCTCTCTCACTCTCACTCTATTTCTCTCTTTCACTCACACACACATTTCTTGCAGCGATAAAAGTGAGTGAAAAGTGCTATTTGTTTATTTTGTATTATTTACCTTCTTTTGTAACACAATTGAGTTTTTTGTTGCTTCCTTTGTGCAGTAATTTTGGTTTATTTGAAGTTGAGTTAGTCACTATGGGGGTGTCTTATTTTGAAGCTGGATGACAGTGTCATCAGTGAAAGTTTCTACTCACTCTTCAGTTTGCGATAAAATGCACAGAGTAGAGCTGGTGTGAGAGGTTCAGAACTCAGTTAGCGCTTTTCCACCAAAATAACTCTGGTTCTTGAACTGGTGCC
>BRDA01043897.1:0-16985 GCA_036984385.1 Crenuchus spilurus
ACTGTACAGGTGCACTTTGTAGTTCTACAATAACAGACTGTAGTCCATCTTTTTCTTTGTAAACTTTGTTAGCCTCCTTTCACCTATGATCAGAACACCCACAGGACCTTTACTGAGCAAGTATTATTTGGGTGGTGGATCATTCTCAGCACTGCAGTGACGATGATGTGATCTGCTCATACCAGTGCAACACACACTAGCACACCACCACCACATCAGTGTCTGTGCAGTGCTGAGAATGATCCACCGCCCAAATAACACCTGCTCTGTGAGGGTCCTGATCATTAAAAAACAGAGTGAAATGAGACTAACAAAGCATACAGAGAAGCAGATGGACTACAGTGTGTGATTGTAGAACTACAGCGTGCACCTGTATATTCAGTGGAGCTGATAAAATGGACAGTGAGTGTATATTTGTTGTCTTTCTTTATTCCTGAGCATGTTCCTATGGCCTGGATAACTAGAGGAGCTGACACCATCTTTGAATGTAATTTAGCTTTGAAATGGATGGTAGCTTTTAATATTATGCTGACGTAGCTGTGACACACACTGTGACTTCAGGGGCTGTCTCCTGGATGGGGACAGAAAGAGCTCAGAGGGCAAAGTTTCCATGGCAACTGCTTATGGTGTGTCGAGTGTGCGTGTTTGCTGTTAGTTGATAAAAAGATCAGCACTTACACTATCCACATTTTTACAGCTGAGAAAAGTGAGAAAGAGAGAGAAAGTGTGTGTGTTAAGGTCCCTGTGCTTTGAGGAAGGTCTGACACCTCAGCGCATGTGATGGAGGAGTCAGAAGTAGAGTAGACATCTGCAGCCTGTTTCTGTAGCAGCCCTTCTGCACAGATGCATCTGAATCAAGTCATTTGAAGATATTTATTAACTAAAGCTCCCAGAAGTAATCACAATCCGCTCTCACCAACAGAGACGGCCTCAAATTGTTTATTATGCAAAACATACTAACATGCATCCATTATTGTGGGCTCTAATGACCTTCTAATGATGCCCTTCAAGCAGCTTCCAGCAACCATGGAGCCTTGGGGTATTCAGCCCTGCTTTAGCACAATGCTACCTTCTCTGAGATTTAACTAGCTGAGTCTAATACCATATAACCTCCAGAGGCTGAGTGCTCTTAAGAGACAAATGGCTTTGAGAGCTTAATGGTAACTGTAGTGCTATGTATAGGATCATAATGGCATACACTACACTAGCCTTAGGTCATGCAATATACTGAAATGTTTTATTTAGCACTTTTCCTACCCTAGTGCCAAACTGCTGAGGCAACATTAAAGCATGCATCTATTTAATTCCACTGTTGTAGAGCTACACTTTCCCTTTGAAAACTCAATGGTACTGAATAGATTTTCTTAAATAGATTAAGCCAGAAGAGACAGGTGTTAGGGGATATGTACCAAAGTTTGACACATAATTACTGGTTGAATTTGGACTTAGATGCTGTGTGTTTAGGGCAGCCATGAAGGAATTGTCAGAAGTAGCTGAAAGGGCTAGTCAGTGGTTATGGAGAAAATAGGTTCAGCTTGACTGGAAAAGTGCAGTTTGTGATAAAGAGCAAATAGTATATAGAGGGACCTTTTATCTTTGTCTATGATATAATGTTGTTGGTGTAGTGCATAAAGTCCAAATTGAACTGAGTTTGCTTTAACAATTAGTTAAACAGATGGTGTGGAACTGCTGGCACTGAGCATGCATTAACTGTGCCAGTTGGGCAAGGTACAGCCTTACTGGTGAGCTCAATGTAGATCTACAGTTATGAGGTTACTTAAATGATAGGCCTGTGAAATTGGAGGTGGGTGGGTCTGGAATGCTCACTGTTGAACCTTCTGGAGATGTTGTGGCAGTGAGCTTAAACAAAATGTGTCTACGAGATTGAGCAGTGTGAAGAGCTTGTGAGGTAGTGGGTGTTTAGAGATGTGACAACATGGGCCACACAATTACAACATGATTTCAGATACTCAATTTATCACAAAGGAAAAAGCACTCAAAACAAAAATGTATTGTTCTTTGTTTTTATTTGGTATTTTGCACTGTGAAATTAGAAGTCATAAGGAAAACCAGAGAGAGGCGAGGCCATCATATAGGTCATCATAATCGGAGAGACCAAGCAGCTAGGCAATGGAGATTTAGTACATTAATGCAATTCACAGAACATGGTGGACAGAAGCATGACCTGAAGTATAAAATAGGATCCACTAATTGTTGCTATAGGGCAGTCTGTGAGAAAGAAAGATGAAAAGCAGCATCCTTTTTGACCAATGAGGAAACAGATAAATACCAGAGTGAAGGATGGAGATTTGATGGGTGTTTCTCATTGATCTGTGTGTTGGCACAATCAATACATCTCTAATACCACACCAATTAGACAGTTCTAACAAATTAATATCATCTAGATTGATGTGACTGCCATACTCTTCACATCTCTGAGTTATTCTACGCACATCTCACTCTTCAAATCTCAAAGGCAAATTAGTTGACAAGCAGCAACTGCAGGCTCTCAAAAGGCGCCATTGGCTATCACTATTCTATCACCAGGATCCACATTTATGCCCATTCCACAGTAATCAATGACAGGAAGTTCAAATTGGCTGACAAATTCTTTCATAGCAATTGTTGCAATATTGTATAAGCTTTACAGAACAGTGGCACAAATCTGATTTAGCTTACAGGGAAGGATAAATTCAAAACAGTATGTTGGAAATAATAGTGAATTTCAAACATGGACTCTCAGTCTGTCCAGAGTGTATTTCACAAAGCACAGTTTCTCAGGTTAGTCAGGAAACTTAAGCCCAAAATTCAAATCTGTCCAATGGGAAAAGACTAGCTGAGCATACCTATTGGACAATCTTCAACACTTGGCTTAAGTTATTTGGCTAACTTACAAATCTTGCTTTGTGGAATACCCCCCTGAACGTTCACAACCATACAGTATAAATAAATATCTCAACATTTCAAATTAATGAATGAACTGAATGGAATTTTTGTTCTGTAACGCTTGTCCAACCTAGCAACAAAAAACACATTTGTGGGCAGAGCATGAATATCTCAATTTTCTTACTTTCTGAAGGCAAAGAATAGCTTTTCCCTCTTTTCTGTCAGTCTGTATCACTGCCAGTGCTGGGATTGGCTACTTGTGCCACAGTCACTTAAAAAATTACTTGGGTCCCAGTTATGGCTCACTTATACAGTTCAAATCACACAACACCCGTCTCTCTCTCTGTTTTTCTTTTTGGTTCGAGACACCTCAGTCTCAAAATCTTTAAAGCTTTTTTGGGTTTAGTTTTAAATGACACAAAGCAAAAGAAAGCAAATGTTAAAAATAATTTTTCCTTAATAAAGTCTAGCCCATAACTGCTAGTTCTCTACATTTTTTTCTCTATTTTTTCTAGCCAGTGGGTCAAAAAGTAAAAGAGATGAAGAACAGTTTACTAATACTATTGGTTCATCATTCTCCATCAAAAGCCAAATAAGCTAAAAAATAAAAATGAACTCTCTGCAAGTTTTAGAATTTTTAAATAAGCAGCATCCTGTTTTTTTTTCATTTTTTAGAAATGTTTTTAAATGTCTTTGACCCACTGTTTTTTTTTTCAGTTTCTAACAAACATTTCCACAAGTTGCTTCCACTGCTATTAAACATACAAAAGAAAAAGAGAAATAAAAACAATAATAATAACAATAATTATAATATTAACAGTAGTAACATTTAAAAAAATGAAAATAAAAAACATGGTGTCTGACTCATTTCACAATGAGATACAGAAAATACTTCTGAACTGTGGGAAGAGGGTAGAAAAGAAAGTTCTACAAAAAGAACCAACATTTGTATTTCAAATCTAAGGTCTACCATTGGACAAATCCTGCTATACAGATAAAAATCCCAAAATCTCCCTACAAATACTTTTTTTTCTTTTGGTATCACATCTGCTTCACTTCTTTCATTCAAAAGAAACAAGGTCAGGAATAAAGTCTGTGGAAGACAGTTAAAGCTGCAGTAATCGTGGATCAACCTTTAACATTCATTGGGGTTGGAAAGGCAAACCTGGAGCATAGTAGGACGTGGTTAGGAAAGCAGGTCTGTTTCTTGCAGCCAATGTAAAAGACTCAGTAGATATTAGTTATTTTTCTTGGTTGACCTTACAAAATGTACAAAACCTAGTGGGAAGGCTTTGCATAAAGGACATCAAGCTGCTTTCCTGATACTTCACCATAAAACAGTCAAGTTCTTTGGTTCCATTCATGAATAACTGTAAAAAGTATTTCCCTCGAATCTGTTTTGTAAGGTAATCTTAGGAAATGTGAGCACTACTAGCCCAAGGTTTAACCAACTGTTGTCCAATCACAGAGCACACACCTATACATACATACAGTACATATTACAGACCACCACACATGCATAATGTACATACATGCATGTTTCTGTGCTTTGGTTAAAGGAATGTTATAAAAGATAAAGACTATGAATGTTAAAATAGTTACAAGGTATTTGGTTACATTATTATTAGTCTACTTATTTGGCAATTTCAACTCTATCATAATAAGAGGACACAACTGGTACCTCTCTGGTATTGACATAGAAAATCTCAGTGAAAATATATCCCATTTTCATTTTGGTTATTCTTTAAAAAGATAAACGGTATTTTCAAACAAAATGTTCCAAGTCAACGGAGGGAAGTCAGAATGAGGATATCATTGACAATTTGACACACTGTCAAACAAGGCTTATTCAGGCATCCTCATTTAAAGGCAGCAAACAGGCATGAAGTTTTTGGTTTACTTCATTTAAAGCACTTCATTACAACTTCCCTTTGTCACCGGAACTAAAAATACTTTTAACACAATGACATAAGTCTATGTCTTAAATGAAGGTTTTGGATGAGAAAATGAACAAAAACCATTAAAATTTTTACATCTTTGGGTATCATTAAGCGTGAGTTTTTTATATGTTGAAAGCTATTTTTAGGAATGCTTGGACTGTGGTGCCATGCCTAGAGAGAATGCTGAGGCGCTACATTCTCTCAATGAGCTCCAAACAATCTCACCCTCCAGCTCACAGCACTTACAAGTTCCACCGGGAAAAAATTTGGCATCTGAAAAGCTGACCTATTGGCTTGACGTGTTAGGCTTTGGGTTCATTTTTTTTTCTTAAGCTTTGGGTCAGTGAGCATCCTCTGGTCTCCCAGCAGTGTGCTTCAAAAGGCGAGAAATCTTCTGAGCTTAGGGTTTCATTGGTTTTGGTGGTGAAACTCCATAGAAAGGTCCAAACGTCTCATTTCCCACAAGACTGGAGGGTAATGATCAATTCTTTAAGGTCTATACTTTCCAGGAAACAATTTGAAATCACTGTGTCTTCTATTGGGATGAAGCTGTTTGAAATGGCACAGTCTGTATCTACCTTATCTCTTATTGTCTTTATCTTTGGAGGTAGGTATGACCAGACATGTGCAGAATTTGGCAGAATCCAAGTCGTTGAGAGTGTCATATAGCTTTCAATTCAATTTTAGTGTGAAGTAGCTTTCTCACTACTTGCTGGTGGGCTTATAAAATCAAATGCTTGCCAGAAGCATCTTCATGAGGTGATGATCCAGTGACATGAATCATTGTAGGGCAACGTGACATAGTTTCACTCGTTTTACTCTCAGCTTTGGTCAACTGAGGTTAAGTTAGGGTTGAAGGCAACAGCACCGATGTGTCGAACCAGGGTCGAACTCTTCATAGAGGTAACCAGGTGGGCGCTCCAAGTGCAGGTTCTGGAGGTGGCTTGGCACAGGCATTGGCATTGGCTTTGGGGCGGATGCAGCATGGAGCTTAACAGATGGGGTCTATAAATCAAACTTCTTAGAATGAGACTGCTCATTTGATATCAGCTCCCTCTGATCACTAAATCATTTTCCTGGACCAATTGACCAAAATCGTGTCTCAGCATTCTTACTCTGAGAAGTTTGATAAATACAACCCCAGAATCTTTTTTGGCTTGAGGTAGGCTTGCTAAAACAGCAGCAGGCTCACGTTAGCAACAATGGCTCAAAACATTCTGAGGTAGCTATCTTTGGAGGTATACAGCTTTTGGTGGGTTACTATTGGAAAAGGGAAAGTGTTCAGGGAAGGGGTGGCGCTCCATCACCTTCGTGGTTACTTCAAGTCGGCCTGCCTCGAGGCTATTAAGGTGAAGACTATCAATCCATTCATTCAGACTCACACGACCACAAGGCAACATCACACAGTTAAGGCTAAAGACAGGAACAAAGCTCTGCTTAACCATTCAAACTAAAAGGAATTAGAGCTAATCACAGTCTGGCTAATATATTTGTATTTCAGTAATTCTATCTGTGTGGGCTTAAGCCAGGAGAATAAGCTTAGCCCTAATACATAAACATTTTTGGTGTTTTTGTTAGTACAGTGCAAGACTTTATGTCTTATTAGCAGAGGACACCATTGCTAGAAGAAACTTTTGGTATAAGCAGAAAGTCCTCTGATATTAAAACATAATTCAATTTGGGTTTTCCATTTTGCTTTGGTGCCATGCTACCTTTGGCACACCCATATAAAGTAAAGCTCTCATAAACTGGCTCTGTTATCATGTAATATATCATGTAATACTTCCTAAGGCTGTTATTTGGTGTTCCTGTGTGCAACACATTGACACACAGCTCTTAAAGGCAATAAGCTTTGGTCCAGAAGGAATAAAAGAGAAAGGAAGATGGTTATCCTATAAGTCAGGATTCATATTAGTGCAGAATAATTTGGCCCATGAAGGGACCAGGTCAGCCCTTACTCATCAATTGCAGATTTTTGCTGTTATTTTAGATAAACTAAAGGGAAAAGTCAAGGAAAGTGTTTTGATGGGCAGGCCGAGTGAAGAAACCACATAGAGGTGGCGTGCTGGTGTTATCAATTTGGTGCCAATGCTAGCCAGTGCCTGCACCTGTGCCAGGTAGACTAGCTGAGGTCTGCTCTATAAGAACCTGGCACTGCGCTGGGCGAGCCTGGTTTTGACCCTGCAGAAAGAGAGTAGAAGTAAAAATTCAATGTGAGTCATTTGATTCAATCAATCAACCGATCGTCTGATCAGCAGTCATTTGCCCTCACAGCTTGTGACCTTGTTTGTCTCTAATTCTCACAGACTGTGATCTATCAGTGTGTCAAACACTTTACTAAACCCTGTACAAATCTCACCTTTCACAGACAGGACAATGCTGGTCCTGATCTGAATTCTAAAATTGAAAACATTCATTTTGATATTCTTCTACATGTGCTCTAAAAGTAGATGAAATTAAAATTAAATTAAAACAATTCTATTAAACAAAACTTGTTGATTTTAGCCCCCCAAGATACAAACAATGTAAATTTAACATTAAAGCTACAACATGGTCCTTAAAGGCTAAGACCTTAGAGGTTAAACTTGTGTATCTCCAAAATGTATCCCAATCCCATCCCAATAATGGACTCTTCTCCTTGCTGCCATCAGTATTAATACAGTATCTGTATTAATATAATCTCTTATTATACAGTGGTAACCCTATTTACGAGTTTAATCCGTGCAGGAGCCGAGCTCGTTAGCTGGAATGCTAAGCTGGATGCATTTTCCCCATAAGAATACATGTAAAACTGATTCATCCGTGTCAGCCGGCCAATATACAGTATACTTTAATATGCTAAATAATGTGTTTATATGGGTTTTTTAAAACATAAACGTGATGACGACGGCACTCGTGTAAGCTGGCCGCTAAGGAGAGGGAGACCGACGGTGCTCGTGTAGGCTGACGGCTGCATGGTTACACTTATCATATGAAAAGTAAAATGTGTCTAACTTTCTTGTTCACTACCTTTTGCTACCTTAGCGTCGCTTTCAACAGGCACTTTCACTTTGTATTGACTGACCTCTTCTTCTACGGTAGCATCTAGGAGGTAGCATCTAGGAGATGCTATGACCGCAGCGCCCCTAGCGGTTTGGTATAGTTAAAGAAATTTACGCTACTCGTTAGCTGGAATTTTAGTCGTTACCTGGAACAAAAATATTCCGAGATCTCGACTCGTTACCTGGAATACTCGTTAGTAGGGATGCTCGTAAGTAGGGTTACCACTGTACTTACTCTTCCATTAGTCTTTGAATGGAAAGTCATCAAAGCATTTCAATTCTAGTTGTACATGTATAACTATGTATGTGACAAATAAACGTTGATTTGACTGAAATTAGAATATTGTGGAAAAGTTCATTTAAGTAAAAAAAAAAAAACATTCAAAATTGTATATTAATTTCATGTAAAGTGACATTTCCAGCCTTTTCTGTTGAAGTGTGGATGTTGTTTAAATAGTCATTTACTCAAAGTCTAAATGAAACATTCAAATAATTTGAGATTCTGGATTTTCACGAGCAATAAGTTTGATCAACAGTAAAAAGGCTTGAAATGTCACTTTACATGTAATGAATATAAAGTATGACAGTTTATCTTTTTCAATTAAATTATGGACACACATGATTTTTTCATGATATTGTATGTTTATGAGATGCACTGGTGTACCTTTGCATATCTGTATCTTTAATAACTTTTTTAACCAAAATAAACATTATTAAAATATTACTAAAATACTACTAAAAAAGCCTAGAGTGAGGGAAATTAATGTAACTTAAAATAATTATGTAAAAAATCTGATTCCCCAATATATTTTAAGAGTGTTTTTCTAAAAGCATAACCTAATAGAAAGATAAAAATATAATTTTAGCCTAACAAATGTAGCCAGATTTAATTCTAGACCGTTCTGGACCTTTTCTATAGATCTCTCTGACAGTAATGTGCATTGTATCTGTGGCAGATCTTAGTGATGTAATTCTGTATCTGAGTTCTACCTGAGACACTAGTTCGATGGCTTGACTTGGTTGTGTCACTCCATGTTTGGGAATGCCATTGCTGTGAGGATGGTGTCCTCCATCGTCTCCCTGAGGTACAGACCAGCTGTCCTGCGTGCCCTTTCTGCAGAGGAAACTAAAGACAAGTGTTTCAGCATTCCAGTACAACAAACAGCACATTCCATGTATTTTTAACCCTTAGAAGTCTCAGTGTGTTGAAAGTTAACATTAATTGTTCATCACAAGTAGTTCATTCAAACTAGCAGAGTCATTCAGTCAAATGTTTGGGTTTAAACTTTCAATCAAAACCTTATTTTAATTTTAAAATAACATTTTATTTTATTTTTTATTAAAATAAAATTTATTATTAAATTAATTTTAATATTTTAATTTATTTTAAAATAAATTTTAAAAAATTTTAGCACTCTAAAAACTGCTGGGATAAAAACAATTTGGGTCATTTCCATAAGAGCACTGGGTCACTATATGACAGAACACATGCTGGGTTAATTTGACCCAGAATTGCTGAGTTATATAAATATCCCTGCAGGGTGGGTCATAAGTTTCACCCAAATATAAAATCACTTTGACCCAACAATGAGTTGTTTTATACTAAAGGTATGGGTGACTGTCTTGTTTTACCTGTTTTTATATTATATATTAAGATTTTAGAGGAAACAAATTAAAATTGGCTAATTCTATCAGAACCGCATTACAGCTGAAAAAGTACAGTCATATTATACTTGAACTAATTTGTTTTTATTTGTTTTTGTTTTTGTTTCAAACAACAGAAAGTAGAAAAATGTCTATAGCTTATGCTGGTTTACGTATTTATGTCAGTGATTACTGATGATGAGAATGTTTAACCATCTCAGCTCTAATTTCCAATCAGCTTCGGCACGTACAGTTGATTAAATTTGAAAATTGACTCTTTCGCTGGGTTGATATTGTGACAAAATCACTAACCAGGCAGCTGGGCTAGCAAAAATTACCCTTCACTGTGCAAACAAGTCAACAAAATGACCCAACAGGCTCAATCCAGCAGTTTTTCGAGTGCACAGGAAAATATTAGACATGGCTTTCTAAAAAACGTTTTTTGTTTTCACTAAAACAAAAAGAATCCTTCTCAGTTTTGCCACATTTTCATCATCTCTCAACATCAAAACAAGTGCAGACTCTTGTGCTATATAGTAAATTGATAGTAATTAACACACAATGTAATTAACTGTCATTACATTTAACATTTGAAAGGTATAACATTAGATTAAAACTCTTGACTTCAGAGGGTTAGATTTCAAACTGCATGAGTACATGTCAACTGATAAGAAACCAGACACCAGCTCACCTGCGGCGGTATCCAAACATGAGGAACAGCACACAGAAGATGATGCAGGCCATGCCGATATGGACTCCCACCACTATGCTCCCCAAAGACCCCTCACTCTCCCTACAGTTACATTGGCTCTCCTCTCCTGAGCAACAGAAAGACCACATGATCAACTTTGACAGCCCCCAAGATATCCAAAACATTCAATATCCCCACATTTCTAATTAGTTTATAGGCAAAGTGAGCAAGCCAGGTGTTGTGGTGGTCTTACCTGATCTGGTTTTAGCAGTGGTTCCATCCTCTGCCAGTGACACCAGTCTCTTGGAGCAGTCGCTT
The DNA here is from genome assembly GCA_036984385.1 of Crenuchus spilurus. NCBI lineage: Eukaryota > Metazoa > Chordata > Actinopteri > Characiformes > Crenuchidae > Crenuchus > Crenuchus spilurus. The sequence goes on from BRDA01043897.1 coordinate 10,521, forward strand.
TCTCCATTTCCATTGTAGGCTACAAGTTTGACTTCATATACAGCACCAGGATCTAAGAAAATGTTTAAAAAGTCCTCTAATCAGCTGTACACCTCACACATGACATTTTTCTTAGACAAAGTGTTTATTTAACAGGAAAACTATTGATCCAATCTTTTTTGTATGATCTTTGCTCCCGTGTCTTCTACTAGTATATCTGAAAAAATTAGAAAGTGGCAAAAAGTTGGCCCCGAGTGGCTCAGCAGGCTAAGACGCTGACACTATGACTAGAGGATTGTGAGATCGAATCCTCTTCACTCTCCTAGAGTCAGGGACATTGTAAAAGTGATGAGGAGAGTCCTAATGGATGGACTAACTGGCTGTTACTACTACATTGGGAAGGAGATAAAATTGGCAAAAATTTATGGAATAAAAAAAGTGGCAAAAACAAATACATTTGTGTATGTAAAGTGATATTTCAAGCTTTTTTGTTTTAATGTTGATACTGTTTGAACAGTAACACAAAGAAAGTCGTGAAATATCACTTTACATGTAAAATATGAGAGTTTACCTTTTTGAATTAAATTATGAACAACAATGAGTGTTCTCAAGATAATTCCTTTTTTTTTGATCTGGCACTGTATGTTCCAGTTTTTTATTTCATATTATAGACCCTTTTGTCTAAGAGGTAATGTTCTTTCACATTTCTTTTTGCTTCTGCTTCTGTTCATAACAGCCTTAGCATATTGTACCTGTCTAGTATGTAGAAAATAATCGTCCTGATGTTCTGGCAGACCTGTAATGCTTCCATTTTTAGCTCCTCATTGTTTTTTTCAGTCTTTTAGTTTCCTTTACATCTGGCACAGGTTAATTTTTTCTATCTACATGACGTTCCTGAAATTTTAATGTGTTTTGTAGCAAACTGCAGCTTGGTGTTTTTGTTCTTGAGGCTTGAAAGTGCTTTACAGCTCATGCTAGACTGTCTGAGATCACACTGTTGTGTTGTTCTCTTTAATGTGGCTTCTGACACATCAATATCTACTTCCTGACTCGAGTAACTATCATCACTATTCAAAGCACATTCTGCTCATTTTGATCATCACCACTTTTGTCTCAGGTGGTCTTCCAATCAAGGAACAAGTAAGCAGTCAACGGTCTCGTTGGCTAAAATAAGAGATCTACTTATCATGGAGAGCACAGCCTGATATTGTCAAATATTATTGATTTGACATTTGCTCAAATCAAAGCTGATAGTCTACACTTTATTTGTACTGTTGCTGTTGAATCGAGTGTGCTAAGAAACAGAGCTAGAGTGCGGTCCAATTACTTTAAAGACACGCACTGTAGATATGAATATCACTTTATTTAGATCCACTTTAGCTAAATTTATTCTGTTTCACTGGTTTGTTACCAGTCTGAGCATCTGTAGATAAGGTTAAAAAGCAGTGACCTGCTTGGCTCTACGTTTAATAGACCTAATCAGCAGGTCAAACAATTTGCAAGGAAGCGGTGTCTCATTATCTGTACTTAGTGCTGAAGACATTTGTGCTACTCAAGAGCAGCGACAGAACAGTTCCCTCAAGTCAAATTAATGACTGTGTCATGCTGAAATGACAAGTCCCATAATAAACTGATTAGACTTCATTCAAGGTTGTTGGCTCTGAATCTTAAGTAATTCATAAGCTGGGCCTGAACATATTTTCAAATGTTTACATAAACTACACATCATACATGTACATATTACATACATACATATTATATTTATTTACATATACATAAACTGTGCTTAAAAACGTGCATACACATACCCAAGTGTGTAACGGTGTGGGCATTAGTGTGGCAGGACATCTGAACTGGACCCTGAAACTCTCCATGGGGGACCCTGCGGTACGACAGACGGAAACCCTCCACCTTGCCCGGCTTGCTTGGGAGCTCCCACAACACTTGTACTGATGTCACATTCACCACTTTAGTGAAGAACGTAGGTGGAGTGGGAACTAGAATACAAAGATAATTTGTATTATTATTATTATTATTATTATTATTATTATTAATTATTATTATTATGATTTTATTACTATTATTATTATTACTATTATTATTATTATTATTATTTTATTACTATTATTATTATTATTATTATTATTACTATTATTATTATTTTTATTATTACTACTATTATTATTATTATCATTATTTTATTTTTATTATTATTATTACTACTACTACTATTATTACTATATTATTACTATTCTTCTTATTATTATTATCATTATTATTATTATTACTACTATTATTATTACTGTTGTTATTATTATTATTACTATTATTATTATTATTATTATTATTATTATTATTATTATTATTATTATTAATTAGCAAAGATGTGCCATAGGCATGAGGTCACTCTCAAAGAGGTGAAACATAAAGGTGGGTGGACAGTGCAGAAGTTAGAGGGAGAGACAGATGTTCAAACATCTGGAAGGCCAGAAGATCATAGAAGAATCAGGGACAGAACTCCAGCGAGGCTGAAGGACAGTGAAAGGTGAGAGGAGTGTATAATGTACTCGTGAAAAAGTTAACTTGTATTCATACTTTTATTTAGAAAAATAAACTGTCATATTTTACATTCAGTACACATGAAGCGTTTTTGTTGTTGTTTGTTTTAATGTTGTTACTTCTTACTAATGTTGTTACTAAAGTGATTTACTGCCACAAGTCATGTTAGGTAGCTCTGTTTAGGGTCTGTCTCTTTAAGTCTCTGCCCTTGTCCTGCCCCCTGTCTCACCCAGCTCCTCAGTGTCTTCACCTGTTCCCAGCCTTGTGAGTCATTAACTGTTAATCATGTTTCTCTATATTAAGCCCTGTTTCTCAGTCTGGTGCTGGTCATTCTTTCATGTGGATGTTGCTGTGTGTTGTTTAGTTTTGTGCTGGTGTTCATCAGTCTAGTCTAAACACTATGCTAGTGTATATGTTACTTTATTCACTGCTTGTGCTAACTTCATTAAAACATCATTCTACTTCTCTGCAGTTATGTAGAGAAGTCCTCATCTCTCAGCTAAGCCAAACATTACCTTTACTCAACTCCAAATGAAATATTCTAATAATTTGAGATTCTGAAGTTCTGTTTTTTTTATAAACTAATAACCAAACTGATCAACAGTAAAATAGACTTCAAATGTCACTTTATATGTACTGAATATAACATTTAATAGAACTTATTCACAATATTTTAATTGTTTGATGTGCACAACAAATGCAGACATTCAAATGATCACTAAAAAGACATTTGAAAGAAAGATGGAAAGCTGTAGACACTAAATGAAGACATGATTAGGTTTGTCAGATGATGAAGAGATCTTTAGATGATAAAATTATTAGATTATAATAAAAATAATATTGCCTTATATTTGTCAAACTTGAGACAGATCATTTGTTTTTTCTTATATATATATATATATATATATATATTGTTACTATACAGCATGTACTGTATAGTAAATGGTACATTTTATTATTATCTAACATTTAATGACATAATCCAAATTCTTGAATTAGTGAAAGTCTACATAAAGACATAGTGCAAACACAGCACGTTCACTGAGTCAGTACACAGCTACATACCGCCCCCTAGTGTTGTAGCAATGACAGTGCTGGACTCCTGGCTAGCCCCCAGTGGTGAGTAAGCCTTCAGGTAAATGGAGTAGGTGGTGGCAGGTTCAAGGTTGGTAAGATCGTGCTGATATGTGGTTTTGCTGACAGCTTCTTGAAGCTCTTTACTCTCTGGTTCTGTAATCAGGGATACGCATTGCCAAACATAAACAAAAAGAAGCTCAACCGATTACAAATCTTTGGTGTTGCATAACAACTGTTTTCCCATTTTCAGCATTCTCTGAACACAGTTTAGACCATTTTCATTGTATCCAAATTGGTCCATTGAAAATCCTTTCACTGACTTACATTAAACGATGAGAATGTGTCTGTCTTCTGCTGTAAAGTTATTTAGAATATAACAGTTTTCATAGGACAACGACCAAATATGACCCTTTACACCACGTTTAGTCAAATCTAGTTCTGCAAGGTTTGGTGATTTCCTCGTTCAGACACAGACCCTCCATGACCCTAATGTTCACCATGAAAAATACTCTACTGCAAATCTCCAAACTCTAGTTCTCCTAACATCTAAAGAGTCTAAACATGTTACTTTTCTGTTTTTGATAGAAATAGTGAAATTAAAGAATGGCTAGTGATGTGTAAACACTTCAGTGGCTTTCTTATAAGCTTAGGTTCTAGAAATAAGACTGTAGACAGTCACAGCAAAGTTCCTTACCCCCAATTTTTCGGATGTGCAGCACATATCCAATGATGCTGTCAGTAACCTCTGTTGGAGGCTGAACCCAGGACAGCTGCAGGGTGTTTTTAGACAGAGCGGTGGCCTTCAAGCCCTGAGGAGAGTCGGGCAGCTCTTTGGTCAGAGACACTGCTAGACGAGCACTCGCCTGGTTGGTGCCTGCACTGTTCTCAGCTATGCACTGGTAGATGGCCTCATCTTCAGATGTGATACGAGTTACTGCCAGGGTGCTGAATGATTATAAGAAAACAATGTTATAACAACAGGTATTAGGCATTGTGTAAACAAGATTAACTGCAACAATTTATAGGCTTTGTTATTATTGTTATTATGTCATTATTTATTAATTAATTAATTTATTATTATTATTATTATTATTATTATATAGTTATAGGATTATTTATTATAATATTGTCATTGGCCAACATATATTTGATGTTATTTGTTGTGTCAGTACTCTGTTGATATACGGATATAATACGGACTTGATTGTCCAATGTTGCCTATTAACACATCTAGTGGTGAAACTGGGAATTGCCTTAAAATAAAAAAATATTTGCAGTGGGAATGCAACTTAACATGGTAGCAAACAATAAACTTCTATCTGAGCAATCAGATTATGTCTCGCATTAAATCATTGAGCTCTGGGCAGGTTGTTAAACTTTAAAGCCTAAGTGCACCTGTTATTGTTGGTGAGTTTGACATTGTCTCCTGGTGTGAGAATCTTGCCGTTCTTTAGCCAGATGAGGTGAGGCTCAGGAACCCCTTGAGCTACGCAGGTGAACACAGCACTGCCTCCTGATGGTTTAGACACAGACTGTGGCCACTGGAGGAACTCGGGAGGAGCTGTTTCAGAAAAACAGAAGAAAATGTATGGATGAGGGCAAAGAGAAGACAAGATAAACACATGGAGGACACCATGATGTTGAAGGATGGAGTTGTAAAGTGTGATAATGGAACATGAAAGAACACAGATTGAGATACACTACACTCAAGCATGTACTTCCACCAAATTTATCAGCCTAAGGAGATGATTCAGCACTGATGATACATAGAATTATGTGTTCAAACCCAAAAAATAAGCTGTAAGGAGAGCCGGAGAAGCCTCAAGTTCAAACAGCCCACACAATCCCATTCAACCTTCAAAGACTCACTGGGCTCAAAATATTTGATCTTGAACCTGTATATTCTAAGTCTGGTCCATCTTGCCAAGTGACCCTTGTGGACCCTCCCCCTGCACATTAGGGCAGATGTGGCTTTGCTGTTCCACATGACACCCCTTCAACAGCCTCACAATGGCCATGCATATATGTAGAGCTCTCCAGACTCCTGCACCATGCATCTCATTGATCTATTGACACCAGCCAAAACCCAAACCCCCACCCGGACCCCCAACAGCCCCAAAGTAGAACCTCTACATGCCTGGGAAGAGGGTCTGGAGGGGATTCATGGTGGTGTGAAAGGTCAACGGTCAAAAGGAAGCCTATTTCAATAGAGGACCATTCATCAATGCAGGCATGGATCTTCAGACCTGTATAGATTTCTCCACCAATGGGGAGCTGGTTGTAAAGTGATGGATTAAAACGTAGATCAGCTGAACCCTAAATAAGCTACATACAAACAGTGTAAAGGACAAGATATTTCTGGACCTTTGCTGTTTGTTTCTAAAATGATGAGTGAATGTGATTTGATCTAAAACACTCAACTCATCTTAAATGTGGGATTTTTAAATGAGAAGGTTATATTATTGGTCTTAGATTAATGATCAATCTCAAGTCTTCTGGTCTTAATCATGTATCAAATCTTTGCTTTTGAAGATGGTACACAGTAAATATGTCGGTGTTAAATCAACACTATTAGAGTTAAATTAACACTGAGGGTGTCAAAATGTAACACTCCCAGTGTTAATTTAACTCTAACAGTGTTGATTTAACAATGGCAGATTTACTGTGTACATTTGGACTTTGTTGGAATAGAGGCTTTGGATGGGGTGGGCAGTGAGGTATACATGATGAGGCTATTGTAGGCCAGAACTGAATGAGTTAACACATACAAAACCTTGTGAATTAGAAGACGGTGCTGTTAATCCACCTAATCACACTTTTTCATCATCCTTGGAAAAAATCTTCACACTC
>BRDA01043900.1:0-11375 GCA_036984385.1 Crenuchus spilurus
TGTTCTCCACTAAACGGAGGAAAGACAATCAGAGAGTTCTGCGTGAATCTTGCTCTGTTTAAAAAGTGTGCTTTCGGCATTTGGCAGTGAAACAGATGAAGTGACAGCGGGGCCAGCCAATCACAGATTAGCAACAAACGGCTGAGCTAATCAGTGAGATTGTAGGAGGGCTTCAGATTGAGCAGCTCCGCTGGATCCTGTTTGACTCATCTCCGTTTAATATAACGTGACGGTGTTTTTGGAGGGCGCTCTCTCAGTTCAATCGCATTTCTCCCACTTTGATGAAAATACGGAACAAATCGCGTCCCGTATCGGCTCTATACGGAACATGACTTTTAGTTCACAAATAAGGAACGATTCCGTATTTTACGGGATGGGTGGCAACCCTACACGGTACACTTTGACCTTTCGGTATTTTATTAACCGTTGATTTAAAAATAAAAAAGGAACGAGATGTTTCTGTAAATGTAACGAAGTGAAAAGTAAAAAGTTTCGCTTTCAAATGTAGTGAAGTAAAAGTATAAAGTCTTACCAAATAAAAGTACTTAAGTAAAGTACAGACACATGGAAATGTTACTTAAGTACAGTAACGAATTACATTTACTTCGTTACTGTCCATCACTGCTCTCTGGTGTTTTCATATTTTTGGCCTTTCTTCTGTTTTTGACTCAGACCTTGCTCTAACCCTTAATCTGTTCTTTAGCTTAGCCATAGCCTGTTCTCTAGTATAGCCGTAGCCTGATCTGTAGTATAGCCATAGCCTTTTCTTTAGTTTTGACTTACCGTGTTCTCTAGTGTATCCCAAGCCTGTTGGTTAACCTTAGTGTACCCTTAGCTATGTATTTCTCTTGCTGTATTTATCTTTTTCCATTTTCTGACCCTCATTTGTAATCTGACTGTTTGTATCTGCTACCCTCTTTCTTATGTTTATGCCTTGCTTGGTTATTGACTTTGGACTGTGTATTGGCTTATGTATTTGAATTATCCTTTAGTAAACATCCTTTATTTTAATCTGCATTTGTCTGTTCCCATTCAGCCTCAACTTGACAAACCTGACAGTGATAAATCTCAAAAGGTCAGAAGTGTGACCCAATCATAAAGCTGTACATATTTTGTCACCAGTATACACAATAAAAGAACAGAAATAAGTATTAATGATTTATTTTTGTACATACTATATAAATATTTAAAGGTAACAAGCTAGTACCCACCTATACAGACTATAGCCATATATTATCATGCATAGTTTGTCTGAGATTCCTGTTTTATTAATCATTGGTCAGTGTGACTACAAGACATTGATCAGATTTTCAGTGGCACTGACATGGTAGTAATGTGTAGTGCTGGTTTTTGAGTAACAAGTAATTTCTGTTGTCACTGTTGGTAAGTTGTGTTTCTGTTTTTTGTTTGTTTTTTACACTCATTATTATCACTGACAGGTTTGGGTCCTCCACCCAAAAAGGCCACTGATAAAGGACTACAGGATGACTAACACAAAGCATCTCATGAGACAGATGAGACACAGTCTCAAAATATACTCCAACAAAATAGAGCTCCACCTTGTTGGAAGTGACCAGTGACAATAGTTATTATACTTATAATTATACGTAACATTTGTTTTTATTCTGTTTTTTGGCCAGCTGCATTTTGTATAATGAGTACAGATTAAAGTGAACTGCTTAAGCTAAAAATTAAAACAAAGAGGATACAACAAGAACCCTTTAATTTTTTTCTTTTCACTTTGTTTTTTTATATATTGAAGACCTGCTTCTATATATGTTGACTTGTGTTGACTTAAGTAGAATAAACTTGCCCTAACGTTTGGATTCCACTGCAGGTCACTCTTACTTTTACTAATCATAGACAATCTAGTAATATTCATTGTGACTCAGAAACCCACACATTTCAGAACAACCTAAGCTTTCACCTGACTTTGGTCCCTTGGCTAAGTTGAAGCATATTTAACTTTTTTATTTGTACTTGTTTAAACTAGTCTTATTGTTTAATTGTTTGTAGCTTATTGTCTATTTATATAGATTTTTAAAAATGTTTTATTATTTTTCATCATTATATCACTAAAAGCCTTATTATTTTCAATTTAGTTTTATTAAAATGAGAATCCTCAATATATTGAAACAAATATCGTCTATATAAAGGATGAACTGCTTTGAATTGAAAGAAGAAGACAATTTTGGTCAATGTGTCATTATTAGAAGGTTGTTTTTGGAGCTAGACCATGAGGCTGAAATTTATTTGTCCAGTCTGAGATGCTGTTGGGCAAGACAAAAGTAAAAGCACTGCCTGCCAACCTCAGTTTCTTTCAATTAGACTCTATAGTAGTTAAAGAGTCTTTAGTTCTCTGTGTTGCTCTCTCAGAACTGAAACTGAAAAGCTTCTTACACTGTCATCCACATGAAAGGAGGTTATCACTACACCATCATACTGTATATTGAAGGTTAAATTTAGGATGAGGAGGATCCTCCTTATCGGGGGAATCTGTGGGATTATTTTTATGAATACAAATATATCCAGTTGTCATGACACTACACACAGAAGACTTATGACTGCTTACTGACTCAGTTATTTGCAATGCATTATACGTGAGAACACTAATAGTGTTGTGACTTCCTGAGCTGTGGTTTTCAGCACAGCCTGCATATAGGTGTCCTTATCTTTTGCATGCATCACATTGCAAATAAAAAAAAACACTTTTAAGAAATGTAGACAACCTCATCTGTTTCCTTCTGTCAATGTCTCATACTTATTTTGGTGCAAGTCTATGTTGAAGTGAACATTCTTCTATGAAGGCACAAACTCCTAACTTAAGGGTCATGACATCTTGGCCCATGATATCATCCAGCATCACACTGATGCCTAACCATGATTCTTTTAAAAGTTCATGAAACTGTAATGCTGGTTCCAAACACCTATTTCATAATCAAGCAGTATGAAACATTTTTCCTCAAATATCAAAGTGATGCCTTTCTGTTCTCAAATCAAACATTTAATAATACAAATCAGAGAAGGAAATATGACATTATTATTGTTGTTGTTGTTGTTGTTGATGTTATTTTAGGCAGCATATTGTGAATAATGTTAGCACTTATTACTAAATAACTTTAATAAATGTTACATTTATACATTTGTAGACAGACACTCTTGTTACATTTTGTAGGTAAATTTGTTATTAGGAATCTTGGCCAATGATTCATTGGTATAATGTTGTGATCTCCAGACCAGGGATCAATCCTCAGCCTCCATGTGGGGGTCAAGCAGTGTTACCCACCACAATATACCAACCACTACATTTGTACATTTGTTACATTAAAAAGAGCATAATTAGTTTAGTTTAACCAGATTTAGTGTAACACTGTATGTGAAATGTGGACTAAAATATTTTGAAGAGTTTTGTATTTATTTAGCACTTAATGTATCTTCTTGGTCACATACAACTTATCAAATTAAATATTTTGTAACACTACAATACAGTTCCTTAATTAATGCTTAATTACTTACTAGTTAAACACTAATTGCATCATTACTATTCACTACTATAAACTATTATGGTGATTCAAGCATAGTGAATTAGTAACTACTGTGATAACTACTGGTTTAATGGCTTATTAAGTAATGGTAAAGTGTTTACTAATGCACTAATAAGCAGGAACGTCTTTAGATTACGAGCAGGTGGAGATTTTGCTCTGGAGCAGTGTGTGTCAATCAATAATTTTATTTAAAATTATTATTTAAATATTAGTTTCTAACGTTGTGTATTTGACTTATGAAAATTACAGTAGTTCCCAATACATTTAAAATATTCCTGTATGTGTTGCGTAAGGTCAGTACTTTCAGCAGTCTTCATTTTGTTACAGGGTATGGGGCCGGCCTTTCATCCTCCATTTAAGCAAGTGAGCAGTAGAAAACACTGTGTACAAATTCAACATGCTTTCAATAATGAGATGTGGGGCACGCTAATGCTGACTCTATGCTGAGAGCACCCAATAAAACATGAAAAATTTGAATATGCGTGCATATGTGAATATCATTTGCGGTATCAATCAATCAATCAATCAATCAATCAAAATGTATTTTTATAGCGTTTTCTACAATGGATGTTGACACAATGCAGCTTTACGTAATTGGCATTAAACAATTTGAATCAAAATGCAAAACTATGAAGCTTGCCACTGATAAACATCAGTCATCTGTTAGCTGTTGCTAGCCGATACAACATAATGAATCACGTCGACAAATCAAAGTTAACAGATAACACGGAGAAAGTCATCTTATCTCAGTAAAAGGTTTATTTCCTTTATTCATGACGAGAAGTGATTGTCACAATAACCAAAGTAAAGGCAACAGAATACCACTGGTAAGTAAGTCTCCCGATAGGGGATGCATCTCACTGTGGGTACTGAATTCAGCACAACACCAGATTATGCTTTTTGGAATTTCATTAATGAGGGGCATTTGTGGTTGAATTAATTGAGTAAGTAGGTTTGTGTGTAGTTTCACTGATGAGTGGGATGCTGCCCCCAGAATTTATTGGGCCCCACCTGACTTTCTATTCTAGAGACGCCACTGATAATAAGTAATCACATGTTAATGTACTAGTAGTACTCCTCAGTATAATGAACTGCAGTGCTAACTATCTATGGATCATTGTAAGTACATGTTTAAGATTTCTTTAAGTAATTATTATGTTATTATCCCATGTTAGGTACAGAGCATTTTTGGGATTAGGTCAGTAAAAATGACATGGTGCAATACATAAAGGGAGTGTATTCTGGGCACACGGTCATGTACAGTAAAATTGTTACAAATAACTCTGCTCTTTCTCTTCCCTAAAACTGCTACTGTTACTCTCTGTTTATTGTGTTTGGTATTTACTTTTTTTTATTCCTGCTTCTGTGCCACGTCATTTTTACTAATCCAATCCCAAAGATGCTTTGTACCTAACATGGAATAATAATAGGAAGCATAGCAATATTTAATTTAAGAAGCAAAAGGCAGCAATGGATTATTATCTGCATACTGAATAATTACTAAAAAAAAATATATATATATGTGTAATGTAAATGTACTTACCAACTAATACATTTGCTTCGTAATTAGTGCATTAGTAAACACTTAACCTTTATTTACCAAATCATTAAACCAGTACAGTAGTGGAACATTGGTTACTAAATCATTATGTTTGAATCAACATACTAGTTTACAGTAGTGGCAGTGCGGTGGCTTAGTGGTTAGCACATTTGCCTCTAAGCGCTGAGGCCTTGGGTTCAACTCTTTATCTGGGTGGAGTTTCCAATTTCTCCCCGTGTCTGCATGGGTTTGATCCAGGGTCTCCAGTTTCCTCCCACAAAACATGGAGATCAGGTGAATTGGCTACTCCAACTCCAAAAATTTCCCTGTTGTGTGGGAATGAATGTGTATTAATGTATGTACAGTATGTATGCCCAGATCTGATTGGCACTCTGTCCTGGGTGATCCCCCTCATGCTCAATGCAGTCCTCCAGGTAGACGGTCGCTACTGGTTAAGGCGTTATGCGTGATTGGCTGCGGCTTCTCACCGGTGTGTGTGGTTGAGTTCTAAGTATGTACATGGATTGTGTTAATAGTAAAATGTCCTTGAGTTTGAGAAAAGAGCTATATAAGTGTAACATTCACTCATACATTCATTCATAATAGTGAATAGTAATTATTGAAATACTCTGATGTTAATAACTCACTACTTAGTGCTTAACTAGTAAGTAGTTAAGCATTAATTAAGGAACTGTATTGTAAAGTGTTACCAAAAATTGTTATACATATTATGATTTATGAAAATGTTTTCAAATATTATATTTTTAACATATCACTCACCCCTAATGCATATTAATAATTATTGTTTGAGTTGGGATCTAGTGAGTTTTTAACCATCCTGGGTGAACAAATGCCTTTTTTCCACTGGGTGAATAACATGACTACAAATCTGTGATCACGACCCATGATGCTTGGGTATAGCAAGCTAAGACATATGGGTGGAGCTAGAATTAAGACCATTAATTGGTCAAATGATATCACAGTACTGTCACAGGTCATTTGCTGACTCATCATTTCTAGAAAACACTAACATAAAGGTAGAAGGCTTCTCTTTCTTCACGTTTACCATTAATACCGTGTTGTGTGGGAAATCATATAACCACCACACAACCTTCAGAGTTCCGCCCTACTTTCACAGTTATGCAACAGGAAATGGGCACAGGTCCGTAAGCAGAGAGAGAATGGTTCTGGGTTTTGCTTAGTAACCACACTGTGCAGTACCTCACTGCCAAGTGGAAAAATACTCAAAAGACTACCTTTTTGTCCCATTGAAAGTTTACATACATAGAAAAGTAAAAATGTTTTAGAAATAGGAATAAAAATTATGATGTACAGTATCAGTCAAAGGTTTGGGCACAACTTTAATGACTTGATTTTTGTTTTTTTCCTACATTGTCAATTAATGCTGAAGTCGTCCAGACTATGAATGAACACATAAGGAATCATGTTGTAAACTTAAAAGTGTTAAACAAACCAAAATATGTTTTAGATTTTAGATTCTTCAAAGTAGACACACAACTGATGTCTCAAACACATTAAGAGGCAAGAAATGCAAGTCATGAACTCTTGACAAGGCACAGCTAACTGAAATCCATTCCAGGTGACTACCTCATAAAGCTGACTGAGAAAATGTCAAGAAAGCTGTCATCTAAGCAAGAGGTGCCTAATTTGAAGAATGTAAAATATAAAAGATATTCTGGTTTGTTCAAGACTTGTTTGTTTACTAAATAATAACATATGTATTTCTTCAGAGTGTGGATGACTTGAGTATTAATCTATATTGCAGAACATTTTTAAATAATGAAAAAACAATTAATGTCCAGAAAGTGTGCATGTACACTTCAACTGTAAAAAATTACATTACCTTTATAGTAACAATGATTACATTCCTACGTTATGTCCCAGTAAATGTCCAAAAACATGTTTACCCTACTAATCCCGCCCCCCAAAAAAGCAAACAAACAAAAACATAGCAATAAACAGGAACTCACCATGACTTTCTAGCAACATTATCAAGAGAACAGTTAGCACATTTTTCTATTAGGGCTGTATGTAACGATGTGGTGGAATATTTCATCTAGTCTAGTAAATGTCAAAGCTTTCATAAACTCAGGAAAGTATTAAAGCAGAGATAAGATATAAAAAAGGCAGCTGTGGCCTGGTGTTTAGGGATCTGCTCTTGTGACTGGAAGGTTTTCAGTTCGATCCCTGGGCAGGTCATGACCGAAGTGCCCTTGAGCAAGACACCTAACCCCCAACTGCTCCCTGGGCACCCTGGATAAGGCTGCCCACCACTGCTGGCACATGTTCTCACAGCCTAGAATGTTCACTAGTGAGTGTGTTTCACTGCAAGGATGGGTTAAATGCAACAATCAAATTTCGTTGTGTGCAAGCACACTGGCAAAAAAGAAAAAAGAAATTTTAAAAAATGTGCCATGTGGAGCATCATAAGCTCTAGGGCTGATGGACACAACTCATGGCCAATACATGGCCACCACATTACGAACATACAGCATTAGTGAACATATAGAATATAATACAACTTGAAGAAGACAGTAGTAATAATGAAAAAGTGTTTCTCTTTTTAATACTTCATATGCAACTTTTAGTCATTACATTAGTCAATGAGTTAAATAATAAAATACATTCATGTTTAACTGCACTTCCAGTCATGTGTCTGAATGGGGATTTCCTCTGAACTTCCTCAGTGTGACATTGAGTAAGCTTCAAACTCACTGAGGCTATTTGTGTTTCTCAGACTCTAAAATAAACTGCCTGGGTCAAAAATACAGAAGCGTATTGGGCAATTACTTTTCCAGTGGTGTGAAACAAAAAAGTCCCCTCTTGTGTGGCATGAAACCTTTCTTTCAATTTAAACTTAAATCATTTTTTACATTCAACTTTTGAGGAAAGATTTTTGAGACCTACCCTGGAGCATCTTATTATCCACTTACTATAGTGTTTTTCAGGGAAACTCCTCCAACATCTTGTCTTTGTTAAATTAACTCTGGTCTTCCTTGGAGAGTTTCAACCAACCAAAACTTTTGAAGTTTACATTTGTCTACAACTGGCAGAGATGGGCAGTCAATTTAGATTATTAAAATGCCAGAAAAACATTGCCATGGCTTTAAAATTAACAACAGTACCTTCACATTTAGCATAAGATGAATCAGTACTCATGAATCAGTACTCTCATTTCAAGTGTACAAAACCATTTTGTGAGGTCTAAGTGGCACAAACATTACATTTCATTACATTTGAGGCATTTAGCAGACGTTCTTATCCAAACCGACTTACAGTTGAGGGGTTAGGTGCCTTGCTCAAGGGCACTTCAGTCATGACCTGCCTGGGGATAGAACCAGCAACCTTCTGGTCACAAGACCAGATTCCCAAACACCAGGCCACGGCTGTCACACAAAATGGTACAAGACCACAGCCATGGCTGCCAAACAGAATTGTACAAGAATAACTCCATCTGGAACTACTGTTTTAAAACAAGACACTTGGGTCAATAGAGTGACAGACACAGTAGCAAGACATAAACTGCACATATACATACATAAATTAGGCAAAAATGAGAGGAGATGGATGGACATAAGGTATAGTAGTAGACTTGTCATGGAGCCTTATTGCTGTGGGTAAAAATGATCTCACTGCGTTTACATCTGTATCAATTTGCTATTGAATGAACTTTTTTCAGTTTTGTTCAGTGTTGTGTACAGGGTGTGTGCAATATTGTCCAAGATGGCTTACAGTTTGCCACAACCTTCAGAGAGTCCAGCTTGACTCCTACAATAGAACCAGCTTTTTTAATCAGTTTATTTAGTCTGTTCATGGACACTTTGTTGATACTGTTGTCCCACCCCACAACAGCATAGAATGTTGTCTACCAGGGTAGACTGGTAGAAGTTTAGTGCACACACTAAAACACCTCAAACTCTGGTCTTTCATAAACACAACATGTGTGTTATATCTCTAATCCCGTATGCTGTCCAAGTACACACCCATGTATATGTCCTGGTCACACCCAAATTCGCTCAGTTGGTGCTGATTGGTGATATGGCATGTCTGGATGTCCTGAACTCCACCATAGTCTTGCTGATGTAAAACTGTAGATGGTTCAGTCTACACCAATCAACAAATTCTTTCACAAGCTTCATGTATTACTCATCCTGATTCACACTGGGTGTGAATTCAAAGAACATGACGTTCACATGGTTGCCTGATGTGTCCAAGTGGACGTATGTTTTGTCTTGTAAGTAATCCACCCCAATGCCACCCTGATATGCAAACTGCATGGGGTCAAGGGCTATTCACAAGTTTACAAGTCTTCAGAGTGAATCTTGTGAAATTTCTGTTCATTTTCTATTATAAATAATTGATCGTGCTATCATTAACTTTCTCACCTGCTTCTTGTTGTCCATCTTCCTCTCTATTTCTCTATTCTCCTCTCTTCCTCTTTGTGCTGCCTTCTAATTTGAAAATATAACAAATAAATCACAAGTATTTTAATCTAATAACAGACAAATAGATTATTAATACTTAGCACTTATTATATAATATTGAGCTGCTGTGTCAGATTCTCTTCACACACTAATTCAAATAATCTGTTATGAGTATAATGAAGATCATTTACAGATTTGGAGGATATGATGGACACAAACTATACCACAGGTGGCAAATGTGTTACTTTCATTTTAATCATCTTATTGGCAGATATGATGGTAAAAAACACATTTACAGCTTTTGGCAGATGCTCTTATCCAGAGCGATGTAAAACAGTGCTTTGTTTCCATAAAGAGAATTATCTCAACTATTACAGACAGGATGGAGTCCAAACTACACTTCAGTTTAGACACTGTTAGAACAAGACCATTTCTAATACATAACAAAAAGGAAAGATTAACAGTTATACACGATAAAATATATATAACAATACTAATTTATAGACAGCTCTGCTTTTAGCCTGTTCATACATGTATGAGCTATTCTACATCTACATCACTTACTGTTTAGGAAAAATGACTTCAGCATTTAGGACTACTCACATTTTTTTATTTTTAGACCATCTGGTCACCAAACTGTGGCTGATAAAGTCATATCTTTTTCACCTTTCTCTCTCACATGAACCTGGCTGTCTTTATTTAAAAACAATCAAATATCCATATCTGATTGGCTGACCACACACACGTTAGGAGTTTGGTGGGCATCCTTTATCACACATGTCTTCTGTACTATCATTCTAATTCTATAACATTAAGCTAATATGAGCTAATACACATACAAACAGTTCTAGTCTATCTTGGCTCTACCAGTGGTACAACAGCTTTTCTCTGTCAGGTTTATACAGTAGACAGAGCCTGACTGACAACCAGCAAAGTGCAACATTAGCCTCAGAAAAAGTCAGATATGTATCTAATCCCTAACTAACATTACTAACAAAGAGGGATGTATGACTCAGTGAACATGAACAGTGATGTTAATGACCACCAATCAAATTTATTTATTTTTAAATTTATTTATAAAGCGCTTTTTACAACTGATGTCACAAAGCAACTTTACAGGGTTAGTAATAACAGACATCAAAACATTAATCCCTAATGCCCGGTGAGTAAGCCAATGGCGACAGTGGCAAGGAAAAACTCCCTCAGAGCTGGAGGAAGAAACCTTGGGAGGAACCAGACTCACATGGGGGACCCATCCTCCTCTGGTCTACTAATTCTAAGTTTGTGATAAATCATAATCATATGATCTTGTTGTAATGTTCAAGTGAGCTGATATGGTGACAGTAGTGGGACAGGAATGATGATAGTGGTAGCAATGATAACGGCCCGAAAGTCCATATGAACTCCAATGTGGGCAGTAGAGTGGGCATCTGGAGCAGGCCACAGTAGTTGGTTGTTGGTGGGCAGCTGATCCAGGGAAGCATCATGCAGAGAATAGTAATCAGTCTTCCATCAGCCTTGGACCAGACCGGTGGGCAGTCACTCGGAAAGAGACAAAAATGGAATTAGTTCTGTTTGGATTTATATAGCACAAGGATTATGAGACATATCAGAGTGTGGCTATTGACTCCGGCAGAACGATCTAGAACAGCCTACTTAAAAGGAGAGATCCAGAAGGTAAACAGGCATGGGAGCTCCCCAAGACACTGGTATCCCTCTGCTCACCGTCAACAAACCTGAGTGATTGCGAGAGCAGCGGTATGACAGCCCCAGCATCTCAGTTCACTATAAATTCCTACGTCAGTGCACCCCTGGACCTACAACCTTTCTATAATGTAAAGTATT
>BRDA01043902.1:0-11703 GCA_036984385.1 Crenuchus spilurus
GGCAGAGACACAGAGATAGAAAGACAGACAGGAAGACAGACAGAGAGACAGAAAGAGAGACAGACAGAGTTAGAGACAGACAGAAATAGAGAGAGCGAGAGGGGCAAACAGAGAGACAGATGGACAGAGAGAGAGAGACAGACAGACAGAGAGAAAGACAGACGGAGATAGAGAGACAGAGATAGAGAGAGAGATATTTTTGGTGGTATTTTTGGTAGAGATGGCAATAGTACTGTAATCTATAATCCATACAACAAAACATTTCCAAAACACACCAATGTTCCAGACTTTCCGGTTCCTTGACATTCTTGGGCTTTTGTGTGAGGACCTTCTCCTTCAGCACTAACCACAGGAATCTCTTAAATCCCAACTGTTAAAACATTACATAACACAGCACAGTGAAGGGTTAACTCTTGTGTTTAGGTGAACAGAACATAACAGAACACATGAGCAGACCTCACTCTTTCGCACAGTGTAGCGCAGACCACACTTCTCTGGAGGCCCCTGAGGCTCCAACTCACTCTACTGTGGTGAAAGTGATTCACGAACAGCTCACTATCACTCTCTCTGTTCTCATGGTGAGAAAAACGAAAACACTGTTAGACAGCAACACTGTTGGGTCTACAAAGAACCCAACCCAGAACAACATTTTCCAAACCAAGCTTACATGTCCCTTTATGAATGATTTTTCCACTTACCTCAGATCAGCCAAGACATGTTTGGAGTACAAATGTTGCTTCTTTAGACCTGGCACTGTAAGGCTAACCTCGCTAACATACACCAAGACTCAATGGTCACCTAAACAGCTCAATCATTTCTGTGAAAATACTACCAAAAAGTCTCAAGTCTCATTAATGTGTTTAACCCTCTGGAGTCTGAGGGTGTTTCAGACACTCTGATGTAGTCTGATGCCTTGACTTTTTACAAATTACACCCATCTAAAATAATTTTTCCATAGTGTTACACAGGCTTTTGTTCAGCACAAACTCAACAACAACAGTGTCAAAACAGTAAGAGTGTCATAATCTAATCACTGTTCATTACAGATTTTAGAAATTGTATGTGGTTTTATTTCTAAAGCTTAACTAATGTGAGGAGACACTCAGATTTCCTCAGCCACTAACCCTACATTACATTTTTTTGAGATAGGAATGAGATGAGCTCTCTTTGTTTTCACACATTCCACGGCAGCTAATCCACCAATGTAATGTCTGGAATTACCATGTCATTATCTTTTTGACAGATATGATTATACTGCTTGTAGATTTAAATGGATTTTAAATTTACTGGCCTCCCAATTGCAGGTCCAATGCTTAAAAATACCCGTCCACTGACAATTATGCAAAAACAACAGTAATCAGTCCAATCAGCCAACCAATTAATCGGTCTATCCATAAAGGTTTATGGTGAGGATAAAGGTGACTGTTATGCTTTGTGAAAATATATCTGTACCACATCATACTCTCAATCTACTACCACAGGAAGGAATACATGACTAACATCAATCAATGTGATCAATCAGGATTTAACAGGATTCAGTTTATTAGATCTTTCCAGAAACTTCTACTAATATAAGGTCAGAACTGATACAAAAAAAGGTTCTTTGCCCACCAAATGAGAAACAGGTCATTTTAAAATAATCAAATACCCCTGGTCACCCTCCACATTTATTTAAAAATGAAATTATGCAGTTAAGAGTCCAAAGCAAACATGCATCTCATGAATAATAAACAGCGCAGAGGCCCACTTCAAATTAACTGCACTGACAGAGGAAAGAGCAGCCACATAATGGCCAACGGAGGTCTTCAGACCCCCAACCTGAGCCATGGAAACCTCCCACACACTGGCCTCAATCGAGCACAGCATTTGACTCAACTCCACAAGAGTGCTTTTCAAATGTGGGTGGCTGCTCCAGCACCTGAAATATCTCCGGACGTGTTCCCAAACCAACGGGAAACTGCCTTACAGGCTGCCAGGCTTTAACGGCAGGTTTAAAAACAACAAGGACCCAAGTCTAAAAGCCTCATGCTCATCCAACGACATCTTTAACGGAGGAGTCCGCTTCCTCCACACGCCCACGGAGAGTTAAAGCTTATTATTTTTAAAAATGCACCCGCAGATGTTGACAAGAAGATGAGGTGAAAGTGACGGGCTCAACCTCAAAAGATCAGATGTTTGCTTGCGGATGCTGTTGATGTGTGCATTATGGTGCTCCACAGCCTTAATGGCTAAAGCATCACTGATATAAAATCATAATGCTAGAAGATTGGGTCCCCGGGGATGCGAGAGGTTCGAGCTGTGACTCACTCCCACTGTTCCCGGCTTCAGGAAGGAGAACGCTGGCCAGCACTCAAACAGCAGCACAACATGTATTTCTGTGTGTAGGAGGACAGATCCGCTGACCGGCTGATGCTCTTACTGGAGCGTCTGTGGAAGCGCTCTGTCTTTAAAGTAAACGAACAGAGCCAGGCTAAAGTTTGGGCATGCTTGATTGTGTCACAGGGGGATAACTCAAGGCCACAAGACAAGGCTGTACCCTGTACAGTGTACTGCTGTATTTCCCTTAAAATGAACACAACAAGGTCTAAAACATAATGAATTACATTTAAATGAATTTTCTCTAATGCTGTCAAAATATCTCACAATATCAGGCGCACAATATCAAACACACGTGATTAGACCCATGACATCAGACTCACAATATAATAAAACATATAAGACTCACATTATCAGACACATAATTTCAAACCCAAAATATCAGACTCAAGATATCATACCAACAAAACTAAGATCATAACATCATACTCAGCCTCAGCCTCTAGTTATCAGTCTCGGGATATCAAGACTCTAAATATGAGACTATCCGGATATCACCCTCTGGATATCAGCTCCACCAGTTGTTCCCAATTAAATTGTTTGCTTAGATGTGTCCAGTATTTATATTCCTGTGTCTCTGTAGCCATTTTCCAATATTTAAAGAAATTAGGTCAGTAAAAAGCACAGTGAATGGTATACAGTGTTCAAAGCCATATATCCTTTATAATTAAAACAGCAGGTTTGTACTAGGAGTTACATGTACTTTAGTAACTAGTGTTGTCACAATAACAGAGTTTCAGTATTGAGTATGAGTTTATTGGCTAGGTTGTAGAGTAGAAATCTGATGACTGAGTCATGTAGATTCAGTTTCCCATTATCTGATGACTCAAGCGCATGTAAACAGATTACTTACAAAATGTCTGTTGATATCGGATTATGATGAGCCATTTATGACATCATATGTTTATTAACATTATCAATGCTTAATTTTTTAAATATCACAGTTATTGTCAATACCGATCTCCACATCACTTTGAAACTCAACTTCCACACTGAGAAGGCTGACTGGTTAATCAATATTAGCTAAATAGATACTGTTCTCTTGTACTGCTTTCATTTGACTTTGTTTCAGAACAAAAGCTTTGGTTGCTATTCAAACTCAAAGGTCTCAAAACCTCAAGAGTATAAATGTAAATATATGGAACATCCTCAAGCCGAAGGGCCACAGAGAAATAATCCTAGTTGGCTCCTCATGAAGCTGGTTGAGAGAATGGAAAGAGTGTTATTTCTTGTTTTGATTTATTCTGAAGTGTGCAACAAAAAATCCAAACATTCAAGCTTTGCTGTAACTTTTTGATCTTTTTGATTTTATTTAACTGTTTGTAAAACACATTTTTGTGAGAAAGCGCCAATAGCATCTCTGGGGACCTTCAACAACCAGTGCATGACTGAGTAAGAAAAGATGAAAACAACCAAGCAACTACAGTAATGACCTGAATGAAATGGCCTCTGCTTGTTCAGAAATCACATCTCCAGTGGCCTTCAGTGCAAAATAACAAGCGAGAGGGTAGCACTGTGGGATGAAGCATGACAATGTGCTGGATATCCAGATTAGCCTGGACTTGGACTAATAAATCTCAGCAAACAAATGAACAACAAGTCCCTTCTTCAACCCATTAATCAACTGTCTGAGCAAAAGAGAACACAACACATACATATAATTCAATTCAGATCTGTTTGTACAGCACTTTTCACAAGTGTTCTCACCAACAACTTCACAGTCCAAGAGCCAGTGAGCAAACCAAAGACAACAGTGATGAGAAATTAAGAATCAAAACAACTTAGAGTCAAAATCTCTGAGAGTCAAAACCTCTGAGAACCAAGACTCAAAAAGACAAAGGCAGAAAAGACAATCAGAAGATGAGGAACAACAACTGAGAGGAACAAAAAAAAAATGCCCCCAAAACATAAGGAACAACGACTTAGAAGAACCAATACTCAAGCTATAAAGTTCCTCAGAACATGAAGAACAACTGAGAGGAACCAAGCCTTAAAAGGAAAACCTTCCTCCGAAGAAATGAGGAACAACCACTTAGAAGAACCAAGATTCAAGCTAAAAAGTTCCCGAGAACATGAGGAACAACTATGTCCTCATTCCTCACTACTGACTTTGAGGAGCAATTCAACATAGAAGACTACTTCTTGTTTCTTTTCTGTTTAGATGCTTCCATCTATGTACAAATTTGTCTTAGAAATTGTGATAAAATGTCAGAGCACCACCTACAGTCCTGGAGCACTCAAATGACAGCAATGAACCCACAGAAATCCTGAAAGCTGGTAAGCCTGTGACAACAGTACTGACTTCACACCACCATCACAAACTTTCATTGGAAGTACATCAAGGTCTTCAGAGTTCATACAAGCATCTGCTTTCACTCATCCAAACAAACTCAGTCAACCCGGAGGTAAAGATATGAGGAAGCATGATGGATGATGTGTTAATTTACAACTCAGAGGTGTATCTATTCTAAAACAGACCAAAACTATAAAAATAAACATCCTGTATCACAGTCCTGGAAGATGGCTACCAATGCTGCTATAGCCTGTTGGGCTCAGATTAAGTTACATGAAAATTATTACTCTATTAAAAGTCAAGGTGAGTTGTATCATTTTGTAAGTATTCATCACTTATGTTCCAACTGAATGTCATGTGACTATTTTGGTCCAATCATGAGTGATCAAGCCTGCAGTTAAGCTTTGGATAGTTTAATTTACTAAAGAGGGATAATAGAAAAAGTAGAAGTAGAAGTTGTAGAAGAAGAATAAGAAGCTGAAGAAGTAGTAGAACTAGAAGAAAAGAAGAAGACATAGAAGTTGAAATAGAAAAAGAAGAAGTAGAAGAATACATAGAAGAAGAATATGCAAAAGAAGTAGTAGAAGTAGAAGAAGTAGAAGAATATGCAAAAGAAGAAGTAGCAGAAGAAGAAGTGAAAGAAGAACTAGAAGAAGAAGAATACATAGAAGAAGAATGTGCAAAAGAAGTAGTGCAAGTAGAAGTGGAAGAAGAAGTAGAAGTGGAAGAAGAAGAATATGTAGAAGAAGTAGCAGAAAAAAAGTAGAAGTAGAAGAAGAAGAGAACTATGAACCCAAATTATGGCTCAAATTTCAAGATCAAACCAAATCTTCTTTTTGGAGAATCATTACACTCCTACTACTCATACACACTGTACATACAACTCTTATGCAAAGGTTTGTGCACCCCCGTCACATTTTGTAAAAATAAGCAGTGAAAATTCCCTCAGCAGGAAAATAAAATATTTTCTGTGCATTTTAGTGCAGAGTTTCTACTTAGTTAATATACTTAACACACTGGAAAACATATTTAAGATGCCATAACTTTTGCACAGAACACATTTTACCTGTGCAATATTTTAGTGTGTAACGTGCACAAGTGTGTAGATGTTTGTTCACTTATTTAAACTTAGAACAAGATTAAATACATGGAGTTTAAGAACTAACTTTTGCACTTTATGAAGTCATTTGGCTCCTGTTCTCATATGTATACAGGGTTCAAGTACAGTATACTGTAATTTGACACTTTAGCTGCAGAAAGCATGTGAATATGGGTTTAAATAGCCATAAGTGTGTGTGGGTGGCCTGGTGTAGGCGTGTGCGGGCAGATGGAGAACCCAAACTGCTGAAGTTAAAGGACAAACAGGTCTGATCTTGTGTCTGCTTTGGGTTAATGACCCTTAGCCTGCAAAAAGAAAATCTACTGTGGCTGTATGTTGAGCACAGCATTCAAATATTTAGTGAATCATAATCTCAAATAAGTACTTTACAAATCTAACAACAAATTAAATTCTTAACTTTGCTGCTTTTTAAAATACAAGAGTTTAATATTTATATAAACACTGAGTACATATACACACATTTACTAATCTGAACATGATCACATTTCTACAGTGATCTGATTGTTTAAAAGGTCATGTCAGCTGCAGAGTCAGATTTCTTAGACTGGATTATAGTCTAGACATCAGATGAGGACATTTACATTTACAGCATTTGGCTTAAGTGCTTCACAAAGAGATGGTCTTCAGTCTGGTTTGAAGGCTGTGAGGGACTCTGCTGTTTGAACAGTCAGTGGGAGTTTGTCCCACCACCTGGGTCCCAGGACAGAGAAGAGTCTTGATGCCAGTCTTCCACGTGTCTTGAAGTATGGCAGGTCAAGCCGAGCCGTAATAGAAGATCAAAGTTCAAGTTGTGACTCGAGACTTGACCATTGCTATTTCGTAGGGAGGGGCTGGTCTGTTTTTTGCTTTGTATTGAGCATCAGGGTTTTAAATCTGATGCGAACAGCTACAGGAAGCCAGTGAAGTGAACACAGCAGTGGAGTGATGTGGGAGAACTTAGGCTGATTGAAGACCAGCTGAGCACCTGTATTCTGGATCAATTGCAGGTGTCTGATGGCTCGCATAGGAAGACCAGCCAGGAGTAGACAGAAGTATCGAAATATCAGCCTCGGGATATCAGCCTCAGCCTCTAGTTATCAGCCTCGGGATATCAAGACTCTATATAAGACTCTATATAAGACTCTAGCAGAAGTAGATCTGTTGAAGAAGAGGAAGCTGCACAACCGAGTCCAGTTTTTGATGTAAGTATAAAACAATGACTGGTCGTGGCTTTTTGCTTCTTGACACAGAACGACCATGGAGTTCTCAAACAAGATAGTTCAAGCCAAGAATGAACAGAAGTTCAGCCTTACTAGGGTTGAGCTTCAGATGGTGCACCCATTCCATGTTCCCTGGTAGGACCGCCCCTCTAAATATGATCTGAACCACTGAATCCATGAGAAGAAATTATTTCACCAAGAGAATGAGTGTATAGTGAGAAAAAAAGAGGACACAGTACTGAGCCCTGTGGGACACCAGTGGAGAGCCTGCATGGAGCAGATGTGGACCCTCTCCATGTTGCCTGGTAGGACCACCCCTCTAAATATGATCTATACCACTTCCACAGAGTCAGTGATCCTGAGGTTAGAGAGGATGGACAGGAGGATATCATGGTTGACTGTGTCAAAGGCTGCAGAAAGGTCAAGAAGGATAAGAACCGATAACAGTCCAGCAGATCTAGCTGTCTTGAGCTTCTTATTCACTGTTATTATGGCAGTTTCAGTTGAGTGTGCTGGGTTAAAGTCAGACATGTTGGGGTCGTAGAGCTGATTCTGGGAGAGAAAGACAGACAGATGGTTAACGACAACACGTTCAAGAATCTTTGAAGATGAAGACAAGAGTGATACCGGTCTGTAGTTGCTGACTTCAGAGCTGTTCAGTGTAGGCTTCTTCAGGATGGGAACCACCCTAGTCTTGAATGCAGATGGAACATAACCTGACGACAGAGAGTGGTTTATGATAGAAGAGATGAAAGTTAGTACATCAGTAGAGATGGACAAGAGCTGTGTGGATGATATGGGATTCAGTGGGCAAGTTGTTGGGTTGCTGGATTTCAAAAACTTGAACAGTTTTGGAGCTGAAACCAAGTACATGGTTAAGGGAATTAAAAATTTGAGTATCCTTCAACTTCTAGATGGCAGAAAACCAAACGTTTGCCCACAAAATGGCAATTTCTAATTAAATAAATGGTCATTGCAGTGAGAATGCTGTAAGGTGCTGTTACAGACTATATAAAACCATAAAAACAAATTTTGCAGGTAAAGAGGGTCCTTATTTATAAATGTCCACAGGCTTCTTATTCAGCGAGTTTATTGGCTGGTTTTAAAGCAGAAATATGATTAATGTCTGACTGATGATTACCCAAAATGCCTCAAATTTATTAGACAAAATCAGATTTTTCTTAAGTTATACATTTATTAAGTGTATTGTTCACAATGCAAACATTGTATGAAAATAATGCCGTACAACGCGGCTAATACGAGCACGATTCAGAGACATTTACAGCACCACCAAAGCTCAGTAAAACTGCACCTGTGAAGAAAACGCCAACAAGCCAGACAACGCTGACAAACACATTCAGACCTTAACTTCCACAGCCAAGCGCCAGAGCCACAGCAATAACAAGAGACATAGGTGTTTTCATCGCAGCAGATATGAGGCCATTTTCTGTGGTAGAAAATCAAGGATTTCAGCGACTCCTTCACATACTGGAACCTAAGTACACCATCCCATCACACACGCATTTTACCCGTACAGTGATCCCGAACCTCTATGAAGAGTCCAAGAGCAAGATAGTGCAGATCCTGAAAGACGCAGCAAGCATAACAACAGACGGTTGGACATCGCGAGGTACACAAAGCTATATCACAATTACATAAAAATATAAACTATATATAAATTCAATTTGTAGAGGAAGAAGTTTATTAAAAGTTCATGCTTACATCATGCATGTTAAGAGTTATAATAAAACATTTCAAAATGCATGTGCAACTCAGTTAAATAAAAGTCTGTTGTCCAGTCATATAATTTGTCATTTTAGTTTTCTTAAAATCTCGTCTCGTCTCGTTCTCGTGAACCCAATATCGTGTCTGGTCTCGTCTCGTGAGCTGAGTGTATCGTCACACCCCTACTCCCCAGTCTATACATGGAAGCTACACTGCAAAAAGCCATTTTAAATTAGGTGTTTTTGTGATGTCAAAAAACTGGTCAATTTACATATACACAGTTCAAAAAAATGAAGGGAACACTTAAACAACACAATGTAACTCCAAGTCAACCACACTTCTGTAAAACCAACCTGTCCAGTAAGGAAGCAACACTGATAGTGAATGAATTTTACCTGCTGTTGTGCAAATGGAACAGACAACAGGTAGAAAGGAGAGGGAATTAGCAAGTCAACCCCTATACAGGAGTGGTTATGCAGGTGGTGACCATAGACTTTTTCTCTGTACTCATTCTTTCTGGCTGATGTTTTGGTCACTTTTGCATTTTGTCAGTTCTTTCACCATAGAGGTAGCATGGGGCGATGTCTACAACCCACAGAAGTTGCTCAGGTAGTGCAGCTCATCCAGGATGGCATATCAATGTGAGGTGTGGCAAGAAGATTTGCTGTGTCTGTCAGCACAGTGTCCAGAGCATGGAGCAGATACCAGGAGACAGGCCAGTACAACAGGGGACATGGAGAGGGCCGTAGGAGGGCAACAACCCAGCAGCAGGACTGCTACCTCCTCCTTTGTGCAAGGAGGAACAGGAGGAGCAGAGCCAGAGCCCTACAAAATGACCTCCAGCAGGTCACTAATATCCATGTTTCTGCTCAAACTGTCAGAAACAGACTCCATGAGGGTGGTATGAGATTTTGAGTATGATTCCAAATCCAGACCTCCAAGGGGTAATAATTTTGATTTACAGTGATCATTTTATGTTATTTTGTTCTCAACGCATTCCACTATGTAATAAGTAAAGATTTTCAACTGGAATATTTTATTCACTGAGATCTAGGATGTGTTATTTTAGTGTTCCCTTTATTTTTTTTGAGCAGTGTATATCCACCCCTTCAGTCTACATCAATGTAGCTCCATCTATTCACAATAAAGTGTTTCAGCCAAGACTAGTTCCTGAATAAAGCACATTATTAGATATTATTATTTTTCATTTAATTATTATTATTATTTTTATTATTATTCACTTTCATGTTGATTCTGAAACCTAGTGACCATATAGAGAGTGTTTCTCCAGGCTTTGGTCTTCTGTTTGCGTTTTAGGACTTTTTAATGTCTTCAAGGTTACTCTGATTCCATCCATCTTATTGCTGGACCTTATTTGTCTTCAACAGTTTCAAGATAACTAATCATCTTTTCTCAATAATTGGTTCTTTTTATAATGTATCCAAAATAAGAGATCTTCAGTTTCGTTATCTGGGCTTCTAGTGAGAGGTGAGTTTTCATTTGGTGAAATAACCAATAATTATTTTTCTCTGCTGTCCAAAACAGTCTCAAAAGTCTTCACCAACAATGTTCAAAGATAGCAGAAACTATTCCTGACCTGCTTCTAAACTCACAAACCACAAAGATCATCTTCTGATCTTTGTTTCTAGAGACACATCTTTACTTTCAAAGATCTTTTCAGGCTTCTTCATCCTGGTTGTGCCAATTGGAGTCATATTTCTAGGATCCACTGTAGTTAATAAATGATCCAAAGTAGACAACAGCAGCCCACACTTCTGTATCTTCATCATTAATGGTAAAGTCAGCGGTGTGCCTTATAAAATGAAAAAGGAAAACATACCATGCTTTTGTCTGCACTGTTCAGGGCCATTATGCCCAATTCCACTCACCTGCTGCGGCAAAGCATTCAGAAACCGACCTGCACATCTGCTTCTGGATGGAGAATGACGCAAATAAACCTGCCTTTGCACGGCTGGGCCTGCTGTCCTCCCCACTGTCCAGAGGCAAAGCTCGTTACACTCTGATAATGACTACTCCACCAGAACCCGCCCCAGCTGAGATCTCAATAACAGCTAACGGCAGAGCGTCAGTGACAGAAATGAATAAAGTGCGATTTGAATAGTGTCAAAAATCCCACGTCTGTCTTGGTCAGCCTGATTGCTTTCCTATTTAAAGAGAAAACCATGTGGTGGGTTGCAGTTACTCTGTGATTACAGAATAATCAACCTTATTTTGCTTCATACAACGGCCACTATTGTGAGTCCAAATACTAAACTATCTTGCAATTATTAATTCTGATTCAAAGGCACTTCAAAAAAACTGCTCAGAATAAATTGATGCTGAGAGTACAGAGAACTTGTGAATAATCGTCCTTTCACAGAAAAAGTATATTTTCTGCCTTGACTATGGAAGTGGCTTTATCGCTCCACGGTGTGATTTGTATCTACCTGTGTGTATGTGTACAAAGTTGATGCAAAAAATCTGATGCCAGTATTAACTGAAGAACCCAGGAGAAGAAGAGGAAGAACAAGAACAAGATGAACAAGAATACGAATAACAATTAAACCAAGACAAAGAAGATGAACAAGACAAATACAAAGAACATGAACAAGAAGACAAAAATGAAGAACAAGAAGACGAAGATGAAGAACAAGAATAAGACAAAGAAGACAAATATGAAGAACAAGAAGATGAAGAACATGAACTAGATGACAAGAATATAAAGAACAAGAAAACCAAGACAAAGAAGATGAACAAGACAAATACAAAGAACAAGAAGATAAAGAAGATGAAGAACAAGAAGAATAAGACAAAGAAAAAGATGTATTATTATCTACAGCCCCTAAATTTACCGACATCATCATAGACTCACTGACCTCAATCAATAGCCCATCAAACCCACTGGAGCTAGACAGTCTAACTGACTATATAAATAAAACACTTCGATCAACTTTAGATAAAGTAGCACCACTTAAACATAAAAAACTACG
>BRDA01043903.1:0-22993 GCA_036984385.1 Crenuchus spilurus
GCTTTGCACATGCAAGCAACCTTGCCATCTAATTGTTTGCAAATGCATTGAATGAGTAAGACCCCTGATAAAAAGTAGGCACAATGAAGATAATGCAATGACTGGGGTGTGTCATCCTCACATCTAAGTCCATCCATTATCACACCCGCTTAATCCTTATCAGGATCGCGGTTAGTCCCCTACCTCCTCACTGGGCACAGGGCAGGGCATTATACTATTCAACTAAGCCCAGGACAGGGCTCCAGTCCATCGCTGGGTGCGCAGACACACACACACCCATACATACACATATATGGACAATTTAGAGTATCCAATTCACCTGACCACCATGTTTTCGGACTTTGGGAGGAAACCGGAGTCCCCGGAGGAAAGTTTGTCCTGGTTATCATTCATCCGCCCGGTATTCATCAGCATGCTTATGTGACTCACTGCTACTTTTGTGAAAAAGAAGCAACCGCCCACACGCTCGTCACTCAACCACGTTTTCGTCACTCTCCCACGTGTTTGTCATTCATTCTGGCTTCACGTCTCATTGCTTTTTTGACTTTGTTTTTAATTGTTTCTCATTGAGAATGCTCAAAACAAGCTAAAACACTTTACAGCGATGTAAAACACTTTAAAGCGACGGCGTGCAGCGATACCACCTGAAAATGGGTGCAGCAATACCACCTGTGAAAACAAAATAGTGGCCAAGAATCCTCAAAACAGTTATACACAACAAATGCTGCCATCTAGAAACAGACCCCTCTGGACGCATTTCCATATGTCAAGAAGTCTTCAGTAAAAGTGTGATGAGAGTGATATTAATTGTTCTTTTTCATTTCATTAGTCTTTTGTATTTATTTCACATTGTTATATGTATATAAAACTAATAGTTATTCTACATGAAATGTATTTTTGTTAATGTTTTTAAATGCATTTCAGAGAAAAAAAATGTGATGACTAATTTTGCTGCACTCAATTTCACTATAAATGGGACAACAGTGAAACTGGTCATTAAAACCAAATTACTTGATGTCATATTAGATCTTTTTTCATCTTGGTCCAATCCAATTGATCATATTGTTTCATTGTTGGGAAAGAGCATTGCCATTTCCATGCTCTGCATTTGCTCCAATTTTTGTTTTGATTGATTTACTTTGGTAACTTGTTTGGTCACATCTGGACTACTGCCCATTGATTTGGTCAGGAGCTGCTGAGAAACACTTAACCCTTCAAATTGTTCAAAATATAGCTTCTAGGTTAACTGTTTATTGTTCTTTCCATGTTAATGTATATGACATACGTACATGTTTATTGTGGATACCTGTTGAGGCTAAACAGAAATAGGTACATCTGTTATTCACAATGATATTGGTTATTCACTAACTGCGACCCTGATCAGGATTATGGGATAATGGATGGATGGACGGACATTATGTTTTTGTGATATTGTAATGCATTTTGTGTAGACCCCAGAAATATTTACAACCACTTTTTAAGCTAATGAGGATTCCAAATAAAAGAATCTTAGCAGTACAAGATTTAGTGTGATATCACTTACATTTTGTGGTCCAGCTTCATAGGATCTATGAAGGAACACATTTGTAGGCAAAGATTCTGTAAACCCTGTCACTTTACAGTAATTGTGTAACCTGCATAGTAACAAGTAGTTGATTGGATGTTGTTATATGTTTTGCTTCTTTCCATCTTTCTTACATTTACAACATCAACCAAAAGATTTAATTTGTCATTTTTCAGATAGATATAACAGATTCATTGTGATGTTATATAATGTATCTATGTTGCGTATTCTTATCTCCATTCCTCTCTAGGCCTCACCTTCTTCCTCAGTGATAAAAGGTTTGAGCCTCTTTTAAACGTAGACAACTGCACATTGACGATGCTGAGACGTAGCCACCTGGCATCCACTTAAAGCAGGGAGACAAGAGCTGTAAATATAGGTGCCGGGGGAGAATTTACACTGCGATGCCGAGAGTGGATGAACGATGTGTAATTTACCTGTCCTTATCATGCCGTGAAGAGAATGCCAAACCAGGGGACGATGGTGGTGTTTGCTGATGTGATTTGTCATCTGATCATAAAATCAGACACAAAATCACTCTGGAACTGACAGTCTAGCGAGACAATTTTTTGACCATTAAGATATGGCTGATTGAAATATTAAGTTGCATTTGCATGTGGTACTTACTTTTTTATTAATGGAAGTTCAATTGTGTTTCTTCCACATATTTTCTCCTTGACTGGTTCTTATCAATCACACGCCATCAGGCACTTGGTGGAGTTGACAAGAGCGGAATGAGAGCGATTCTTCATTTAGGTGGTTGACCCGAGGCCATGGGAAGGAGGGGAGCGTTTCATTTGTTTTGTGCTTTGGAGATTTATGGGAGGATGGAAATCAGGTTACTTGTGTTCATCCCAATAAGCACTGTACACAGAGCAACAAATCATAATTCAGCTGGAATCATCCCAGGCCAGTTTAGCACCAAACTTAGCCTTGGACATTGATGGCTCAAATTTAGATATTCTGATCCTTTTTTTCATTGTGTGATTTGCATTTGAATTTGACCTCTCACTTTAACCCATCTGTGTAGTGAAGCACAACATAATGAACACACTAGACAGTGTGAACATGTGCCTGAAGCAGTGGGCAGCCCTATTCATGGCATCCAGGGAGCAGTTGGGGGTTAGGTGCCTTGCTCAAGGACACTTCAGTCATGACCTGCCTGGGGATCAAGCCAATGACCTTCTGGTCATAAGACCAGATCCATAACCACCAGGTCATGGCTGCCCCATAACCAGATAATCCTGAAAGTCTTCATTACCTGGATCAGGTGTGATTTCCAGGACAAGGTAGAACTCTTAGTTTAGTTTAGCTTTTGGTAATTAATACATTACATTATAGAAAGGTTGTAGGTCCAGGGGTGCACTAACATAGGGATTTATAGTGAACCGAGATGCTGGGGTTGTCATACCGCTGCTTATGCGGTCACTCAGGTTTGTTGACGGTGAGCAGAGGGATGCCAGTGTCTTGGGGAGCTCCCATGCCTGTTTACCTTCTGGATCTCTCCTTTTAAGTAGGCTGTTCTAGATAGTTCTGCCGGAGTCAATAGCCACACTCTGATATGTCTCATAATCCCCCTGCTCTATAAATCCAAACATAACTAATTCAATTTTTGTCTTTTCCGAGTGAGTGATTGCCCACCGGTCTGGTCCAAGGCTGATGGAAGACTGATTACTATTCTCTGCAATATCTTCCCTGGATCAGCTGCCCACCAACAACCAACTACTGTGGCCTGCTCCAGATGCCCTACTCTTTTGCCCACATTGGAGTTCATATGGACTTTCTGGCCGTTATCATTGCTACCACTATCATCATCCCTGTCCCACTACTGTCACAATATCAGCTCATCTGAACGTTACAACAAGATCATATAATTATGATTCATCACACACTTAGAATTAGCAGACCAGAGGAGGATGGGTCCCCCATGTGAGTCTGGTTCCTCCCAAGGTTTCTTCCTCCAGCTCTGAGGAGTTTTTCCTTGCCACTGTCACCGTTGGCTTGCTCACCAGGGATTAGGGATTAATGTTTTGATGTTTGTTATTACTAACCCTGTAAAACTGCTTTGTGACATCAGTTGTAAAAAGCGCTTTATAAATAAATTTGATTGATTGATTGATTGATTGAATTCTAGGACCAAGACTGGGCTGTCTAGAGCATTGGATGTTCTTGCATAACCTGCATAACTTTAAAAATCTGATTTGACAGTATGTAGACAGTACATGTAATATAATTATTTGACCATATTAAATGTATATATAATTGAATGTGTTTATACTAATTAAACAGTTTTGTGCTTCACTTTTCTTACTTTTGATAATTACAGCGTTGCTGTAATATGTTTTATTCATGTGGAAATCATGTGCACATATGAATCAAGTCAGTGCATTACTCAAAATATCAAGTGCCATCTGATATTCATATACAGCCTATATTTGAATAGATAATGTACGGATATTCATTGCAGTGATAATTTGTGTTAGATAGTGAATATTACAATATCTTGGTGATTAGATGTGATGCACCCCAGTGATACTGATTTTTTAAGCCATGTTAGATAAGCCTTGGCAAAATGTGCAGATAATGAAAGAGATTAAAGGTGAAAAACTGTGGTTTTTAAGAAACAAAGCCAACATATATGTATTATCGGCACCATCTTTCTGTAAGTGTTACCTAACCATAATTCACATAGTGTTGTATGGTGACATGAAGGTTATCTTTACACTAAGTATATATTCTGCAGTCAGACCAAGACAAATGACTCCAATAATCAGATGAGTGAACAAATATTGTGGAGAAAACCACACAACATATAAATGCATCATCTGTATTAGTTTCTTGGAGAAGGGAATTGCACATTACACCAGGGCTAGATCTGTGTGCCCCCCACCAGTTGTATCTAGCCAGAACAAATGATGTTCGGAAACATGCCCTGAAGCATCTAACTAAACCATCACCAAAAGGACATTTTATCTGGGGATACCAGGTGTGCTATAAAGTGTAATGTAACACACAAGATAAAATGACTGTAGGTTGACAGGTGAAGAGACACATGACAGTGTCTTTGATATTGGACATTGCCTTTATAAGAAAGCCTTTGACAATGATTTAAACGGACCAGGCATAACATTAAAACTAATATGGCTGATATGCTGTCAGTCCTCTGCATGTCATCAAAACAACCGCAACCCACTGACACATGGATTCTTAGACTTATGCAAGACTTTTTCCAGCAAGTTGCTTGATTGGAGGCACTGTTGGTAGGTGCTGACCACTGTTGACTGGGAGCAGCTCAAGTCTTGCTGGTTTAGGGTTAGTCCAACACATTTGTCTGGGCTTGACACTGAGTGTTCTCTTACTAACATATCTACTATATTCTAGACCTTCACATGTACCATTCTTTCAAGAAAATCAGTGTTACACTCTTCATCTCTGAGTGGCATTAATGTTGTGGCTGACTGGTGTACACATTATTTAAGGAGAGCTAATGCTAATACACTGCCTGTGCCTCATTCATAAACAGTGAAATAGATCAGAATTTTTGTTATTGTGACTCGTTGTTTTAGAACAGAGTTCGTAAGGTATTTAAAGTACACAACCATACTTTAAAATAATAATACCATCCATTTTTGTTCATAATTCAATATGCTTTACATATTTCATGTGACCCTCCCACCTCTGCTGCCTCTCTGGCCACACCCCCTGCCTCCTCTATGTCTTTGTCTACATGTTTTGTGTGTTTATGTGTGTCATGTGCTTGTGTTTACATTTTTTCATGTGTCTTGGTTGCGTCATGTCATGTCTCATTGTCAGTACCTGTGTCTTGTCTGATCACAGCCCTGCCGTTTCATTTTCTGTTAATCATTGTTTCTGTAAAGCCTTCCTTCTGTATCTCAGTCCTCGTCTGTCATTGCATGTCAAATTTTGGTTAATACCGGTCAAAAGCTTAAGAACACTGCCCACATGTATCCCTTACATTTTAGACATAACTTTAGGTAACTTGTTTGTCATCAGAGACGTTCAAGCTGTACAAAGGTAAACAGTACATTATCAGATGTTAAGATTTGATAAAATTAAAAAAAAATAAATAAAAAAATGAACTGTATTAATAAGTACTTTTTTTCTAGGGGACAAATCATTATTAACTTACAGCTCTTCTTCAGCAGTGAAAGTAAATTAAACTTTTAAAGTAGAAGGAAACCAATTCTACCAGTTTCCCAACTTTGGATTACTGACAAATTCCCTGTCTGTATACATGCAACACTGGAACAAACTGTTACTACACCCTCCAGGACAGGATATGGACAAAGCTATGCTGCAGAATGTAGTGCTTCCTGAGCAATATTTGATTTTCAGTCTGTCTATAGCTGTTCTATCAGCAAAATATACCATGATACCTGTCCATTGTTTGATGTTTTAATTTCAGAGAGCACTGAAACCTGTCTTGTGAATGGAAAGGTTACCGGTTCGATCCCCAGGCAGGTCATGACTGAAGTGCCCTTGAGCAAGGCACCTAACCTACAACTGCTCCAAGAGCACAGTGGATAGGGCTGCCCACTCCTTTGGGCACATGTTCTCCCAGCCTTGTTTGTGTTTCAATTCACAAATGGGTTAAATGTGGAGGTCAAATTCCGTTGTGTGCAAATCACATTGGCAGAAGTTGAATCTAATATAACATTAAACTGCATGAATTCCAATAAAACAAGAAAAAAAAAAACTTTTGAACATTAAACTTTAAGTTACAGTACATTTCACTGATGCTCAATCCATGTACCAATGTCTACAACTAGAGAGCCCAATCTTCATCCTGGAAATCAACCACCCTGCAGACTTCATCAGGGTCTTCTGTGTTGGATCTGAAATCTGCAGGGTGGTAAATCTCCAAGACTAGGATTTGGGCATCTGTGGTGTTCAAGATCATTTGCTATTTATATATTCATATATACACTATCACTATATTATTTGCGTAGGCTTAAGATTAGCCTGGGACTAGAAAACCAGCCGCAAATGTAATTGTCTCATTGACTGCTGCAAAACTGACTAATGGTCCAATTGTTCAATTATTGCTGGTCCCCTAACATAGTAGGAATATGTATTAAAACATAAATAATTCCTACACATTTCATTCAGTGTGTTATTATTATTGAAATAAAATGAACAGTCTGCACTTTAAACTCTAAAGGTGCCAAAAAACAAACAAACAGAGGAATTATATCAAATACAAACATTTTTGAAAAGTTCAGTAGATGGTTCTTTAAAGAAAAAGAGATGTGTCACACAATGAAAAGGTTGTATAGCATTGATTTATTGTAGAACCACATGTCCAGTTCGGGAGCCTTTTAGGAAGCTTCATTAGAGTAGATCATTTCCAATGTAGAGAGGCAAAACAGTGTCATTGGGCAATTTCTTCTACAGATTGCACTCTATTTATCAAAGAGCTTCGAACCTTAAGCCATGTGGGCAGAAGAAGCCTGTTTCATGGCTTTGAATTTGTGCACCCCATTGAGAACAGCAGGGCACTCGAATCCCTGCTCTCTGCTCCATCCCTGGCTTTTGTGAATTAGCCCCCTAGCCAAAAATTGAAAGGTAAAATGGAGCATATTAATATTTAACAGATAGCCATATGGCAGTTCGAAAATAATACCTGTCACACAATTCATCATCCTATTAACCATGCTTCAGCCAATAAATCTTGGCCAGCTGTGTTATGCAGTCTTGGTTGAGGTGGAATTAATTTTAAGTGACCACTCTTCACTCTCCATCCCAGCCAAAGACCCATTATTGAAGGCATGGCAGCATTAAATATTTATATGATAACAGGTGCTTAAATATGTGTGTTAATCCATTGGTGATAACTCCAAGCTGGTTGGGATGCAAGAAAGTATTGCATATTACAACCCTTTCATGTCACATGTGTTGGGTTGGTGATAGCTCTACAGTTTTACTTCACATTTTGAAGCCTTGCTTCCCTCCCTCCCCCCAGTCTGGATGAAGGATGAGGACTGAGTAGGCAGGCCAGGTTGGGTTGAACAGTCGAAAAGTAAAGTAAAGTATTATTGCTAGAAATAATGACTGAAGTAAAAGTTCTGAATCTTGCCATTGCATGAGGTCAAAAAGTCCTCACATACTGATGTCCCTATGGAACTGCAGTCACACATACATATCTAGGTATTAGCATAAGAACTGCATTACAAAATGATACTGGCAAAGCCAAGAATATTGTAACTTAAATGTCTAAAATTTCTCTTTTTGAGAATGTTGAAGGCTTATTATTTAAAACTGAGATTATTGAACTTAATTTATTACAAATTATTACTAATCATTCACTTGTTTACCTTTTTAAGTAACAGATCATTATAATGGAAAACAGATTTACAGCACATATCCTTAAAAAAGGGGCAGCACGGTGGCTTAGTGGTTAGCACGTTCACCTCTCAGCGCTGCGGTCTTGGGTTCGAGTCCCCATCTGAGCGGAGTTTCCATGTTCTCCCCGTGTCTGCGTGGGTTTCCTCCGTGGACTCCGGTTTCCTCCCACAGTCCAAAAACATGGGGATCAGGTGAATTGGGTAATCTAAATTGTCCGTTTGTATGTGTGTGTGTGTGTGTGTTTGTGTGTCACCCAGTGATGGATTGGTGCCCTGTCTTGTGCTTACTTGGTTAATGTAATGCCCTGCCCTGCACCCCGTGAGGGGGTGGGGGACTAACCGCGACACTGATAAGGAATAAGCGGGTGTGATAATGAATGAATGAATCCATAAAAAAGAAGAAAATCTGCTTATCCGATGGTTGTCTGAATAGGATAGACGGGGGGTGCGAATAAATACATTTGGCTTCATCCCACTTCTTACCAAGTTGAACGTAAGTAGGTAGGTGTATGTGTATTTGTATGTGTAATTGTATATGCATGTATGTGTATATGTATTGTATATATACTGTTCTTGTAAGTGTATTGGCTTGACTTGGAATAAAGCAAAAAAGCAAAGCAAAGCTTATAGTGAGAAAATTTTACTTATATTTAGATTAAGTTTAAGATATACAATCTGGAAAGATCTATACATTTCTACACTCTTTTAGAGATTTGTTGGAAAAATACTATGCTAAAGCCATAATAATAATAATAATAATAATAATATTACTAATAATGGCCACTGCTTGGGCATAGGGCCCATAATTTAGTTCTACAACAATGGTAGTAATAGTAGTAGTGGTAGTAGTAGTAGTAGTAGTAGCAGCATTAAATAAATAATAAATCACTCAATATAAATGGACAAATTAGGAATTGAACAAAATTACAGAAAGCAAATTACTTCCTAAATTGAATTGGGATTTTATTATTATTATTATATTTATTTATTTATTTATTTATTTATTTATTTATTTCAGGATAAAAACATTCACAATTTTTTATACTGTATAAACTAATGTATAAATGTCCCTAAAATAACCCATCCAGATTATAATTAAGATCAGACTAGTCACTGTGGTTTAGGTCAGAGTATTGTTTTCTTCTGCTATAAAGGGGAACTGATAAACAATTTAATTGTCATTTCAGTTATATACAGTACATGATGAAACAAAATAAAATTGTTTAGGACCAGGTGCAATACAGAAAAAGACGTTTTGGTACATACAATAAACTGACTAATTTGAGACACTAGAATTACAGGTCAGGACAAATGTAAAGGTTCAGTATAAATTACTGAGTGTATACAGTATGTAGTAAAGTACAATATAAAGTATATAGTGCAACATTCCAGGCTACATTGTTTGTGTATTGTGCAGAGTGCACATTTTAAAATGTGCAGATATTGCAATGTGTAAATGTACATTTATTGCAATGGGTAGAATACAATCCAGTAATGTGCAGATGTGCAAATGTTGCTGCGTGCAAGTGTGCAAAATAGTGCAATGAGTGAGACAGTGTGCATGAATTTTAAGTGTCATTTAATCTTTGAGAGTCAGATTGTTAGTGCTAAGGAGCTCGTGGGATGAAACTGATAGGCTAGCGGTGTGGGTCAGGATGTTGTGGTACCTTCTTCCAGAAGATAGCAGAGTGAAGAGACTGTGTGATGGGTGAGATGGGTCTCTCACAATGCTGAAGGCTTTCTGGATGCAGCGCTAGTTGTATATGTCTGTAAGAGATCAGAGGGGGACCCAAATGTTCTTCTCTGCTGGAGAGACTTGCGGTCAGAGGCAGAGCAATTTTCAAACCAGACAGGGATGCAGTCGCTCAGGTTGGACTCAATGGTTCCTCTGTAGAAGGTGGTGAGGATGGGCAATGGCAGGTGGGCTTTCTTTGGTTTCCTCAAAAAAGTAGCCACACTGCTGGGCTTTCTTACTTATGGAGCTGGTGTTCAGGGACCAGGTGAGGTTCTCTGCCAGCTGAACACAAAGGATGATCTTTGACAATCTCTATGGGGGAGCCATTAACGTTCAGTGAAGTGTGGTCCCTTCATGATTTACTAAAGTCAACAACCATCTCCTTGGCTTTGTCAACATTCAGAGACAGGTTGTTGACTTACACCATCCGTTCAGGAAGTTAGACTCTAAAACTGGGCTGTATAATAATTGTTACCAAAGGTTTCTCAGGCTTTCATATCTCATGTATGAACTGCAAACAAACATTCATTGGCAGGCTCTTTATGAAATCAGATCTGGTTCTTCTCTGGCATTGGTTTTGTCACACTCCCCGCTCCTCCAGCCTCTCATTTCTACTCACAATCTGCACCAGAACTAAAATTCCACTGAACTCATTTAACTTCCTTCCCAGTTGTCTTCCTTTGAGATGCTGATTAGCAGCTCTACTTAAGTCAAGCATGGACTACTATTTGTGGCTTGATATTGTCTTGCTCTGCACATGTGAACTAGCATCCTTAGCTTGTTTAGCTTCCCTAATCTGTTTAGCTTCCTTAATCTGTTTACCTTGAGGCCCAGTCGGCCCTCTATTTAGCTTGAGTATGTTAGTATTGTTTCTCTTTTTTCTGTCTCTGTTCATCTGGTTATCTCGTTTGCTTGGGTGCACGCTTGCATTCTTATTAAATCCATGTTTCTAGATACCTGGGCCCATCTGATCCTTAGCCCAAGCATTATAGGTCTTTATTTTAAAAGTGTAATGTAAATGCAAGTAACTTCTGCCCACCTCTTTCATCTATTTCATGACTTTGCTGTAGGTGTTGTAGGTGAGTAAGCACACATCAGTTGTCTTCCTATGGAATAATCATGGCTTCCAGGTATTTGTCC
This sequence comes from Crenuchus spilurus, assembly GCA_036984385.1. Taxonomy (NCBI): domain Eukaryota; kingdom Metazoa; phylum Chordata; class Actinopteri; order Characiformes; family Crenuchidae; genus Crenuchus; species Crenuchus spilurus. Next base: position 10,805 of record BRDA01043903.1, read on the forward strand.
AAATACAGACACATCTACACTATGAGACAGGCAGAGTGAGGTGGGTGCGAGCATGGCATTAAGACTATTTTCCTCCCTTGCGAAGAGGACTAAAATTTCCAATTTGATGCTGTCACTGTTATCTGAAGCCCTTGTCATATTCCTCCCTCAAACCCACCCTGATCGTTAAGCTTTTGTGACAACGCTTTGTAGAAGCTTACTTGTTTACTGCTTTCTTCATTTATCACAGAAAGCCGACACACAGAGCCAGTGAAGGATAAACATGCAGGCCTACTCTCCCTCACACAGCGCTGAGCCTCTTATCACTGCACAGTTAGTTTGTGGTAGTTTCTGTAGTCGCTGATGCTCATCTGTCCTGGGGCTAACTTCAAAATACATTGACAATGAGCTTTTTTCAGTATCTGCCACACTACAAAAAGTGATTTATTTCATTGCTGAGTCATTTGTAGTAAAGGCAGATGTCTGATGGATTGAAAAAAAAAATGCTGGAGGGTGGTCCAGATACTGTCATCACTGCAATATGTTCTGTATTTTAAGCTCCATGTGCACACATCAAATAGTTCAGCCAACTAAGGCATCTCTTCTGCAAACGTAGTTGGGTTCAGTCATAGACCAGTTCACAAGTTATACAGAGCTGCATCAAAATAAATAAATAAATAAAATAAAAAAGAAAAAATTATGAAAAAAAATCATAAAAAACCTATACTTTATATTCATTACATCTGAAGTGACATTTCAAGCTTTATTTATGTTGATGAGCATGGCTTGTAGCCCATATAATTCAGAAATCCAGTATCTCAAATTCTTAGAATATTAAAAAAAAATACTATTCACTCTATTCAAACTATAAAACAAAACAAAATAAATAAATAAATAAATGTGAACTCAAACATTTTTTGGATATTCAAATTTTTGAAGCTGACCTAGTACTGCTGAAACTATATTAACATTCATATGGTTAAAAAAGGAGTTTCATGTAATAAACACACTAACATTGCTATTTCTTTTTTTGTAAATGCCTCCATCTAAATGTGGCACCTGTAGATCCAGGCAGAGCTCAGTTCAGTGTTTGAAAAATGAAGAATGTTGGTCTTTTAAATTGCATAACTGATAACAAATTAATGGCTTTCTTGATGAAATAAGTTGTTTGCACCTCTTTAATTTATTGTAGGAAACATCATCTTTACTTTGACAATTTTTATTCATTTGAAACAAAAGAATAGTGCTGTCTTTAAATAACTATTTTAGGAAAAAAATAATGAATCAAAGAACATTTTACTTTGGTCTGAAAAAACTAATAAATTGTAATTTGTTCTATCAGCAAATGCACTGATGTAACAGTTCATATGATCACTCAATTTAATTTGGCTGAATGGGAATGTGCAGTTAAATGTGTCCAGTCTCATAGAAGAGTTACTGTAGCACAACTTACTAAAACACTTAATGCTGGCTATGATAGAACGGTGTCAGAACACAATTGCATCTTGCTGCTGACCTTTGTCCACCAGCTACAAGTGGCACATGCCCATTATAACTGGCACAGGGAACATGGAAAGAAAGTGGCCTATTTTGATGATTCATATTTCATTTTACATCATATACAGCCAGAAGTGTGTGAATTGCTTATATAGGGAAGATATAGTACCACAGAATGCACTATAGGATGCTCAGAGTAAAGTTCTGCTGGGAAAGCTTCGGTCTTTTCATTCAGGTGGAAGTTACTTTGACATGAGCTACATACCTAAATCCAAGTATATTCCTTTATGGCAACTGTACTGACTGATTGGTCTCTATCAGCACAATAACATGCTCTTCCACACAAGAAAATTGTTCAGGAATAGTTTGAGTAACATGACAAAGAGGTGCTGACTTTGCCTCCAAATAGCCCAGATTTCCATCCAGTCAAACATCTAAGTGATGTTCATTCCTCCTCTCAATTTACACTAAATTAAAGATCTGCTGCTAACATCTTGGTACCAGTATCACAGGGCATTTTCAGAGTCAGAGCCATTTTGGAGGCACAAGGGGGACCTACACAATATTAAGTAGGTTAATTATATGCTGTGACTGGTCAGTGTATGTGATAACAAAAAAATTACAGTACATAAAAGAGTAATAAAACTGTAAAAAGGAGCATTACATTTGTCTAACATCTGAACAATAACCAATCTATATAGTACTATCAGCCAGTTAAACTCACCCTCAGCAAATTTTCCATAAACTACCTCTAAGGTAATAGAGAATGGATTACAAATTCTCACAACAACCATAATGTGATGAGCTGCACACTGGAAAACAAAAACAAGTAAATAAATAAAACTGCAAAATAAAAAAGAAATCCCAGCTGCAACTACATAAACAGAAAAGTGGTTAAATGGGACTTCAAGCCCATCTAAGCAGTTATAATATTTAAATGGGTGGAAAGCTTACCCCACTCACTCTCTCAGTTAATCAGTTATATTATAAAATCCATGTGCAGAGGATTTCTATGACTATACTAGAAAATAGTGTTGCAGGTGGAGACGGCTCCACGTGACCCTCCCACCTCGTCTCTGGTCACATTCTTGGTCTATGTGCCTGTCGCCATGTGATTGTGTTTATTTTTTTCACATGTCTTGGCTCCACCCCCAGTCATGCCATGTCTCATTGTAAGCACCTGTGTCTTGTCCGTTCACAGCCCTGTGCCTCCATCATGCGGTAATTATGTGTTGTATGAAGCATTCCTAGTGTTTTGTCCATCATTGTATTAAATTTCACCATACAATAGCCATGTCATGTGTTGTCATCTAAGTCAAGTGTAATTCATGCTTTAAGTCATAGCCACAGTCTTTGTTTGATTTTGTTAATAAAAGCCTTGTTTTGGCCCCAAGTAGCTCAACGGACTATCTGAGGATCTGGATCTGAGGATCGCAAGTTCGAATCCCGATTATGCTGTTTGCCTTTGACAGCCAGGGACTCGAGAGAGCAGAATTGGCCATGGTTAAGATGGCACACTCTGCTTAGCACTATAAAACAATGTCAACTAACTCAGGTGTCTGCCAGGTGATCCATCAGAATTGGGAATCTGTGCTTTCCTTTGAGCATGCTAGCTGCCTGGCGACAATGTATTGCCAGCAACTCAGAAAAAAAAAAGGCTTGACGTCACTGGTATTGGAGGAGGCCTGTAGTCATCTGCCCCCCCAAGAGAGTCAGGGACATTGCAAGTGATAGGGAGACTTGATAAAAGGGGTGGGATTAATTGGCCACTAAAATAAATTGGGGAGAAAATCAGGGGTAAAATAAAAATAATAAAAAATAAAAAATAAAAGTTTTGCAATCCTGCTGCATCCTGTCCTCAGCCACAGGGTAAAATATCTGAAAAATCATTGTGATAACAGTCATACTAAAATGATGTCCTGCCATCTGAATAATATCAACAATGTTCCTGTAGTTGTCCCTTTTCATGGATGAACGTATAGATAGATAAGATCAGGATAAAATGGTCAAGTGGGTAGAAGTATACCTCTGTATTATTTCACTGCATTATTCTCTATTTCACAGGGTTCATCAAATTAGGTCTGACCAAGCCACGTACTATAACTCAATTGCACCACAATGCATATAGTAAATAAATAAATAAATAAACATAATTATAGATTTACTGAACAGAACAGTGTTCCCTATAAACTACTCTGGAGTACCAATGAACTGCATGCATTTTCACTGTTCTGACCCTGCAGATACTGACCTTATGAGCTTAATCAGCTGTGTTATATCAGAAAATCCATGTACAGGAATAACACTAGAAAATAGAGCATTGCAAGGTGGAGACAGCTCTGTCATAAATCACAATGAATTTCACAAGTCTTATTTGATACATTTTTTTACTTACCAAGCCTGAAAACTCCTTCCAGCTGCAATCTCAGCAAGCCTTAAACCAGTCATGCATCCAGTGTTGGTCATATAATCTCACGCCATACTCCCCCTCCAGCTTTACAAGGTTTGTCTTACACTTCAGGACAAACACATGAAATATAACTGTCTGTGTAGTAAGACTAAAGGTACTGCGACTGTATTGACTCCTAGATTGCATTTTTCAGGATGTGGGCCCATCACACAGGACTCATGAGACACACCTGTGATCCATCAGTCAGGCAGGTTGTGACAATGGAACAGTATACAGTAGATGGGCAGAGTTTATATTACATGAAAAAGTACCTAGATGATCATAAATCATTTGCTAGACTTGTGTTCTTCTGTTCTTTGCAGTTGCTGTAATTGTGGGGTTCTTTTTTATACCATCATCTTTGGATTTTTTTTCTCTATTCTCTACACCCACCACATTTGACTGGCCATAACATAACGTCAATGGATCTCAGTTTTGACTTCTGTTGTTTAGATTGGATTGATCCTTCTGCCAGTGTGATTGAAAACGATGGCATTTGACCTCAGCAATTAACCCATCATTGCAGTGCACTAGTGAACATGTGCCTGAAGTGGTGGGCATCCCTATCCATGGCACCCAGGGAGCAGTTGGCGGGTCCTTTGCTCAAAGGCACTTCAGTCATGACCTGTATAGGGTTTGAACCGGTGACCTCCTGGTCGCAAGGCCAGATTCCTAACCACCAGGCCACAAATGCCCCTAAATGTTGCTCCAGGTGAGGATTGAGCTCACAACCTCATCATTACTTTGCAATGCACTGTCATATAAGTACAGTGCACTAACCACTTGCACCACTGGAGCTTTTACAATGATATGCATTCTTTCCTTGTGATGGCCTTAACTACCTGAATTCATAAAAAGCATACAAATGATGGGGAAATCATTCTCTCTTAGGAGGAAGCTTTTCTTGACCAGTACTTAAAAGACTGAAGCTGTGGTAAAAACTGTTTGATCATGAGGGATGGCTAGGCTGGTGGATATGAGAAACCATGGAGAAATGGCTACAAGAATGCAGAGCACGGTGCCCTGGAGCAGCCTGTAGGCTCTAGCAGATGGGGAATTATTCAGCATTGTTCGGTATCACCAGGCTGCTGGAGCTGTACGACACATAAAAAATTGTAAAAGAGGTATAAAAAAGCATGGAAAAGAGATCAGAGAGTGCCTAATATTAATTTCATGGCGGTTCATAAACTAATAGCACATATGAAATGCTTTGAATTGAGTACAAGTGCAAGTAGGAACATTGGGACATTCTGTTCTATAGACACTCAGTTCTGAGTCCTATAAAAAAATGCTGTTCACAAGGAAAAAAGGGTTGCATGAGATGTTTTGCTGCATAGTGTGCAAACCTCAATTGCTGAGGGTTAGAAATGTGTTTATCAGCTTTTACCATGAACCCAAAGCCTAATCCACTTGGATCGCCTTCTGGAGTGCAGTGAAGTTTTTTACACTCAAGATAAAAATGACCTTGTGTCTTGGTTTAGCATGCAGATCAATCTTTCCCTCACACAGGGATTTAAGAAGATGTATTATTGCACTGGACAGTTTGATCCCAAATGAACCAATGAGATAATCACGTACAAGCCTTGAAGGACCAATGAGATAATCATGCACAAGCCTCAGAATCTTTCCTCAGCACTGAACTTATTAAAACCCCATACTGTTCTGCAGGGTTCACCACTCTAAATCTGACTAAGCCCATTGCTTAGTGGCCATGCCCAGCAAGCTGTGGCATAAAACTACCTGCAGTGCAGATGGAGATGGAGTCCTGTAGTGTAGACTAGACATTTATGTCTTTATAGCACCAGTATTGGGAGGGTTATTTTAAATATGCATTCCATTATTGTCAGGTTCTGGTCCGTTTTCAAATCATGTCCAAGATGGTGCTGTGGGCGCTCTCACTTTGTGTACATACAATACACTGTACATTCTGCCATCCAATAAATGTTAACAATGACAGATTTACTGATTGGAAACCCTCTTTTTGCTATTAGTACACAGAAAAAAAGTCATGTATCACAATGAATGACATCAATAGCAAATTATGTCTGCTACCTATCACAAATTTAGTGGGAATGAACACAGGGTAGTACCACTCAAAAAATTGGGGTCATTTTTTAATTTTGCATTACAACACATACTTTTTTAGCCATTCCAAGACAATGATGATTGTGCAGATTGGACAATCAGGGGACTGCTCTTGTGGAGTGGAGATTGGACCCTTACAAAGGACCGCCCCTACAGAGGGGTGATTGGACCCTTCCTGGGGACTGCCCCTGCGGAGCTGCTATTAGACCCTTACAGCGGACTGCCCCGTGGAATGGCTATTGGACCCTTACAGGGGACTGCCCCCGCAGAGGACCACTTGGGCCTGCTAGGGACTGCCCCACTGAGTGGCAGTTGGACCTGCTAGGGACCTCCTCTCCAGCACAATGATTGGTACCTGGTCAGAGCCACATTTTGACGTAGATTCATTTTCATTCATTTCAGTTATTAATACTGCCATTTTAGTTTCCTCACCTGCAGATAGTTTTTTGTTGGGGTTTAGCTCTCCCACAATGTCTGTCCCACTAAATCTCCTTTTCTCAGTCCGTGGAGGTCAGGGACATTGTTTTCTTTATGATTTTCTTTTTAGGTTTTATTTATTTTTTGCCTGGGGAGCAGGCCCACCAGGAAGACCCACGAGCCTTGCTGACTGTGGTCATTATCTCAGGCATGGTGCCACACGGCAGCTCCTCTTCCCTTTTGAAAGCATTCATTGGTGCTGTGGTGACCTCCCGTTGCCCAGGTAGTTTTCTGGCAGAGAGGCTTACTCCCCTACAGCTCTCCTCGAGTGGCGCTAGGACTCTTGTAGAAGCTCCCCTGGGCTGACATTGCATCTGCAGAGAGTAGTAATCTATTTGGACCTACCCCAGGTGGCAGTGCACCTCGGGAAAGGGTAGTGCCTCTGCCCTAATACATTTTTTACCACTACCTCTCAGTGCAGCAGAAGCATGCATGCACCATGTCTTTCCTTCTCTGCTGCACTCATTCATCCTCGGTTGTGTTTTTATAGTTTAGTTTAGTTCTTTTGGGTTGTTTTTTTCTTTTTTTTTGTAGTTGCCACTTCCCTCTCTGCACTTGAGTCTAACTCAGACGGGGCTGTGTTCCAAAGGTCGCTTGACTCTACCCTCTGGCTCACATTGGTCCCGATACTCCAGATATTCAATTTTCTGTGGTAGAAGGGTGAGGTAAGACTCTGTTTTGTTGTCAGCCACACGTTGTTGACAGTGAGCATATATTTACATTGGAATTTTAGCGCATATTTTATGCAAGGCATCATGGAGCATATTACTATAACGGATACAGTGGAATAAGATATATTAGTCTATAAACAACCACAATAAGCACAATTAATGTAGGAGATATGTGCAAGCATTTTTAAATACAAAAACTACAATATGTTTGCAAACAAACAAAAAGATGCATAACATAAGCAAAGTGCTATAGTATTAATGCTAACTCAAAGCACATGTCCTTGATATCCTTACATCCCATAGTGCCTTGCATGAAATATGTGCTAAATATATGGTGCAAAGTATGGATAATGTATTAGGATTTCTAATTCATGTTGAGTCTAATGGTGCTCTTCAACATTTGTTGACATTTGCACTAACTTGGATGATAGACAGCAACAAATTACACATTAGCTGACTTATCTGATGTCACCCATTCAGTCATTATGTTCCCTTTTACTATTACATCATCCAGCATTTTAAATACATGAAAGTCTATTTGATGTAACCAAGATGTCAAGGCAGTGCTTAATAAAGACAAACTCTTTCCACAATTCATCCTAACAAAAAGCATATGGTATATGTTATTCCACATATTGTAGACTTAGACCTCATTCATCACTTCTCCCAGTTCATTGGTCACTGGGAGTTTTTTTAATGGCAGATGGAAGTAAAGAAAAAAAGAAATGAAGCAGCAGAAATGTCAGAATTGCTACTATTTTGTAATGTACTAGCCTTACAATGACATTTCAACAAGATAAAAAAGATACTGAGTAGTATTCACTTATACTTACAATAACTCGTGACCAAGTCAACAGTACAGTCTTTAATTGGAATTATGTGCAGGCACTTTTATTCAAGGAAAGTAAATACATTCCTCAAGCACAGAAGAATAAAGCTCCCAGGCAAATGCTGTCATTGAGCGAATGAAGAAGAAACTCTGTTTCTTTAGACAAGCTCAAGGCAACACTACTCGCAGCTGAGCCCCACTCCAACTGCTGAATCTATTTTCATTTCTAGTATTATTTCTGTTTTCATGAGAAGTGACAGTTCCTCTTAAGGAATATGGGCAGCTGTGGCCTGGTGGTTAGGGTCGCCGGTTTGATCCCCAGACAGGTCATAACTGAAGTGCCCTGGTGCAAGGCACCTAACCCCCAACTGTTCCCCGGGTGCCATGGATAGGACTTCCCACCACTTCGGGCACGTTCTCACAGCCTAATGTGTTCACTAGTGTCTCACTGCATGGATGGGTTAAATGCAGAGGTCAAATTCCATTGTGTGCAATCCCAATGTTTTATCAAATAATAATGAGCAGGTGCTTGTTTTTGAGATAATGCGTGAGCCAAGCACATTTCTCCACAAAGTAACATCACAATCTTAAAACCAAACTTTCTAAAATCTTCATGTCTGGAATTCCTGCTAAGTCTACAAACATTCACACCTCATATGCTGCTCGAGTATTGTTTAGATCAAAGGATTTATACCACAGCGCTCTCTCTCTGAAAGAGTCTTCTGGGAATCCATATAGCATTAAACATCGACCTGCCTCTGCAGACATTCTGGCTTTTGTATTTATCTGTATGTTCCTGCAATGAACTGATTCAGCACAAAGCTATGTTTACAGAAGGGTTTGTCTCGATTTGATGAATCATTTAAGCCTTTCTTAAGCTGTAGTTTAAAGTGCCAAAGTAACTAATGTACATTTCTTGTACACTGTGCATAAACACATACAAACAATAGCCAAAACATTAAGACCAACTGCTGGTCCTCCCACTCCTGCCAAAACAGTTCTGATTGGTAGAAGCATGGACTATAGGGTGATAGGGTGTGTGTCTGTGCAGTGGCATGGCACCAAATTCTGGGCCCTATGGACAAGCAGTGCCCAGGGCCCCTCACCCCTATTATCAGATATTATTTCCTTTAATATTTAAAGGAAAATAAAATTCCAGACTCCTCAAGGGCACTAGCCCAACTTGGGGCCCTAGTAACTCAGTCCCACTTTTCCCCCCACTACCACACCCCTGTGTGTATGTGTGTGTGTGTGTGTGTGTGTGTGTATGTGTGCCATCACTACCAAGGATTAAATTCTGTATTAAATGCAGTACTCTTCTTCTTCTTCATTATCATCTCTGATATCTGGTACCAAGACATTAGTAGCCATACTGATCTTTGTGGAGTTGCTGTTGTTTCAGCAAATTCTATAAATGCAGGGAGAGTGATTGCCACTGTTGGTACATACCACACTGCTGACTTCACAAGCCTTGCTGATTCAGATACGCTCTCAACCTGCCATCTCATCATAAAAACTTTGGACCTTGTCAAAGTCTCTTAAGATTTCACATCTGCCCGGTTCTCCCATGTCAACACATTCACTACTAGGACCTGTCTAATACATCCCAGACCTTCACACTTGCCATTGTAAGGAGATAACTAACATTCATCTGTGAATGTGGTCTTAATGTTTTAGCTTATATATGATTAACAATAATGTTTGAGAAAATTTTTCACAAATGCTCGTTTTGATTCTTCACTTTTTGATTGGAAACTTTAAATATATTTTATATTAAATACTTTAAAGACCTGTATTTATGAATGTGAAATTATAAACCATCTTTTTAAAGTTTAAACAGTCCTCAAATAATGGGTCTCTGTTAGGGATGTAACTGAATACAAAAGCAGTTAGAAAACATTATTATTTTTTCTTTACTGCATAAATCTTAGAAGGAAGCAATGTGCTTGTTGTCCACATTATGCCACATACAGTAGACCTCATAATAAGACCAGTGTAAACTCCACTCAGCTGTGTGTTCAGTAACAGATGATATGTACTGGAGTTATTGTAATATTCAAAGTAAAAATCTTAAAATCATACAAAAATGAATGTGGGTATAATAAAATGCCATTTAAAACACCAGTTCCCAATCTAGACCACACCCACTTCTCTGAATGCAGATATGATATGAGACAAATGCAACACAAAACAAGTACTGAAACAGATAATGATGTTGTGTTACATGCTTAGTCTATACCAGTTAAATACTAGTCCTATCAGCCTAATTTGCCCTTTAACCCTTTGGAGTAGGCGGATCCGTCTATGTGAATAAAACCAAAATTCAGAATAAACGCTTATATAATTTCTGAAAGATTTTATCCCAGAAACATAATGAAACATAGTTTGGAACCTTAACAGGTCAAGTTTTATATTTATATCTTGAATTAAAATAGATTTTTAGATTCTTGTGAGAGGACCTTAAATAAGCAGACACAAATTGTGAGAAAGACTCACTCTGTCATTCATTTGATAATGACATGGTAATTCCGGACATTCCATTGGTGGAGTACCAGCTGTGGAATGTATGGAATGTGAATCTGAACAAAGAGCTCTCACCTGAGTGTTCACACCTATCACATAAATATTTAATCTTGGAACCACTGACTGAGAGAAACATGTCAACTCATATTTGTTAAGCTTTAGAAATAAAACCACATACAATTGCTAAAAACTGTGATGAGCAGTGTGTAGCCAACACCTCTGTTTATTCAGTTCTGAGCTCAAAAGTCTTGGCTAGAAATATTTAGAGTGTTTTATATATATATATATATATCAGCACATGGGGGGCATTCATGGCCTAGTGGTAAGGATGTGGTCTTGTGACCAGAAGGTCACTGGTTCGATCCCCAGACAGGACATGACTGAACTGCCCTTGAGCAAGGCATCTAACCCCCTAACTGCTCCCCGGGCTCTGGTGGATAAGGGCTGCCCACCGCTTCAGGCACAAATTCTCACAGCCTAGTGTGTTCACTAGTGTGTGTGTGTGTTTCACTGCATGAATGGTTTAAATGCGGAGGTCAAATTCCATTGTGTGAAAAATCACTTTGGCTAAATTGGTTGATCTTAATCTTAATCTGAAAACAGGTTTTTGGAAAGTCTAAGTTTAGAGCAGATTTTATCAAAATATAGATTGATGACACTCTTACTGTTTTGACACTGTTGTTGCTGAGTTTGTGTTGAACAAAATCCTGTGTAACAGTTTTGAAAAAAAAAAATTAGATGGGTGTAATTTGTAAAAAGTCAGGACGTTAGACTACATCAGAGTTTCTGAAATACCCTCAGACTCCAGAGGGTTGATCAATTACAGAAAAAAAAGATTGACCACTGTGCTTACACACATAGAGGAATTTGACCTTCACATTTAATCCATTAATGCAGTGAAACACACATAACATACACACATACAAGTAAATGCACACACACTAGGGGGCAGTGAGCACACTTGCCTTGAGAATACATCCACAGCACCCATAGTGCAAGCAGGGGTTATGAGCCTTGCTCAAGCTTACTTCAGTCATTCAGAAGATCAAAACAAGGCCAGTTCTCTAACCTTGAGATTTTTTAAGCTTTACTTTTAAAAATAGGCTTAAAAATTCACATTGGTTATTTTATGAATTAAACACAAATTAATATTCACAACAATTTCCATCCATCCAATATCATCTGCTTACTCCTGGTCAGGGTCACGGTGAGCTTACTCTATATAAACATATAATATTATACAGAGAGGCAGAAGTTTTATATATCCTCCGGTCAAAGCTTTATTTCACATTTTAACTCTAAGTAATGCATAAAAAACATGTAATTGCTAGTTTTGTATACAAACCGGATTCCAAAAAAATTGGGACGCTATACAAATTGTGAATTAAAACTGAATGCAATTATGTGGAGATGGCAAATGTCAATATTTTATTCGTAATAGAACATAGATGACAGATCAAAAGTTTAATCTGAGTAAATGTAACATTTTAAGTGAAAAATATGTTGTTTCAAAATTTCATGTCGTCAACAAATCCCAAAAAAGTTGGGACAAGGCCATTTTTACCACTGTGTGGCATCCCCCCTTCTTCTTACAACACTCAACAGACATCTGGGGACAGAGGAGACCAGTTTCTCAAGTTTAGAAATAGGAATGCTCTCCCATTCATGTCTAATACAGG
>BRDA01043907.1:0-23828 GCA_036984385.1 Crenuchus spilurus
TGTATATAGAATAATAAGTTTAATTGCTTATTACCTATTGAAGAAATATATATGGGTAAGTCCAGTTAAGAGCTGGGTATACCCAAAGTGTTCAGGTATATTTGCCTCATATTTCTTTGCCTGATTGTACTATGCCTTGTTCAAGTATCTGAATGTGTTCACTGTGACGTGTGGCATGTTATGTAAGCCATATAATAGAACCACACAATGTAAGAGACATTTTACTTTCAATGGTGTAAAAAAGGAAAAGTGAGAGTGTGAATAAGGGCACTTAAACACCCTTCTGACATTTTACTCCACCTGATCACCTGATTTATCAGCTCTGTAAATGTGGAGGTGCTTGGCAGGTCTACTAGCTCATGTTCACCCCTTCCAGTAAGGCAAGGCTGAAACAGCAGCCGCTTGGGCTGGGGGAAGGGCAGGGGTAAAGGGATACTTCAAAGGGAAATTCAAACCACAAGACAGCATTGTGGACAGTGGCACCTTGAAACGAGTGATGATGATGGTTTCTGTCTTGTGCCTCTGCTCTGATTTCAGCCTTGGCAGCTTTTGGGTTTGCCTGATCAGGATGTTCTGAGGGAAGAGAGGAGACTGCTGAGAGATGACCCCTGACCCTTTACCAGGTGTGCTGTGGTGACTGTGATAATCCAGAGTAGAGGATCCAGGGATCGTGGAGTTGCAGCACAGCAGGTAGGCCAACTCCTTCCTCATCAGTGCCATGGGGCAAAGGTTTCTCAGATATTTGCACATCATTGCAAAATTGGACTAATGTTGTGCTGAGTGTGTTCTTTATTTGTGAAAGTTGAGCCAAGTAAGGGCTTCTTGTTCAGATATGTGGAGACATTTTTGGGTGACCATAATGAAAAAAGTCTGGAAAAAAATGAGTTCCCTCTTCAGTTGTGTAATTTCATTGTACTGAAGAGACTGATGCTTTTGCCATTGGGCTTCACATACACAGCTCACTGCATATCCGTCAAGATCAGCCTTTCCAGTGGGCTGTCCCAGCCTTTCCACTGGGGTTGAAACAAAACAGAATTGTCCACATGGGGTTTTTTAGGCACTACTTTTGTATTTGTTTCCTTTGTAAGTCAACAATAAGAATGAACAAAGATAACATGGATACGATGTCAAGATTACGTCCTCAAGTGTAATTGTCCAGCTCACTGACCAAGTATAAAGTACCTCTGCCGGGCAGCGTTTCTGCTGCAGCAGTGACTGTGTGTGTGTGTGTGTGTACATGTGATTGGCAGCTGTGGATGGAACTGTCAGAAGACACGGCCTTCAGCCCTCTTTTCTCTCATGCTACATTGCCATGGGAACACACTGGTGGACAGAGGCCCTTATTATTATCTTCAAAAAAAGCACCAGAGGATGATCCAGTTGTTTGCTTTTGTTTCTGAACAAAGATCCTTTATTTGCTGTTTGGCTCCCGCTGGAATGCCCCATAAGCTCTCGCACAAGCTGCGCTCGACCATTGCGATTGCATGAGTGATTATTATCAGAGCTCTCAACCACAGCTAAGGGCTGACACATGGCTGTGGTAGTACAAGTCTGTGTGTGTGTGTGTGTGTGTGTGTGTGTGTGTGTGTGTGTGTGTGTGTGTGTGTGTGTGTGTGTGTGAGAGAGCGAGAGAGAGAGAGAGAGAGAGAGAGAGAGAGAGAGAGAGAGAGAAAATGTGTGTTGGTGTGTGTGAGAGAGAGAGAGTTAGAAAGAGCGAGAGAGTATGTGTGTGTGTGTGAGAGAGAGAGAGAGAGAAAGAGTGTGTGTGAGAAAGAGAGAGAGAGAGTGAGTGTGTGTGTGTGTGAGAGAGAGAGAGAGAGAGAGAGAAAGAGTGTGTGTGTGAGAGTGAGAGTGTGTGTGTGAGAGAGAGTGTGTGTGTGCGCGCGCGCATGTGTGTGTGTTTGGGTGAGAGAGAGAGAGTGTGTGTGTGTGTAAGAGTGTGTGTGAGAAAGAGAGAGAGAGAGAGAGAGAGAGAGTATGTGTGTGTGAGAGAGAGAGAGAGAAAGAGTGTGTGTGTGAGAGTGAGAGTGAGTGTGTGTGTGTGAGAGAGAGAGAAAGAGAGAGAGAGAGAAAGAGTGTGTGTGTGAGAGTGAGAGTGTGTGTGTGAGAGAGTGTGTGTGTGTGTGTGTTTGGGTGAGAGAGTGTGTGTGTGTGTGTGTGTGTGTGTATGCATGCTTATGCGTGTGTGTGTGTGTGTGTGTGTGTGAGTGTGTGTGTGTGTGTGTGTGTGTGTGTGTGTGTGTGTGTGTGTGCGTGTTTAGATGTTTAGTCTAACTTGTTTAGGCTAACTTGACAGTCAGAAAAGCATCTTCATCTTTTCCCGTTTATTCATATTAAGAGTGACTACAGTGAGAGCCGTGCCCCTACCTATTGGGAGTGGTGCTTTATAGCACTGAAGTCCATGGTATCCAAACGGGTTTAAAGATCTTTCAGGGACTCCAGCCAACAGAACTGCCTGCCAGAAAGCTCCACGTTAATACGCCTCCATTACAAAAATATCACTGGTGTTTTCAGACTTTTGCCACGGCAGCATCTAATCACCAATTACACAGTTGCAAGTCTGGAGGCTCCATTTGCCTGGATGTTCATAATCACAGGCATTTTGCTCAATAGTTCTCTTTTCTCTATTTTAATTTGTGACCCCCTTTCTTCCAATTGTATACTCTAGACATCCAGGGGGTCCCATCATTCCATCAGCATTCTCTTATGTGAAAATGACCTGACGTTTGAGTTCAGTATTAATGCACATGATTCATATTTCATGACAGTGACACCTGAGAGGAGAAGCTCAAGATGCAGTGTAAAAGGTTCAGCCAGGTTCAGATCAGGCTGCTCTGAGGCCAACAAGACAGAGGTGGAGACGTAGCTGTGAGAATTGATCTACAGACTCCAAATGACAGAGTGCTGGAGGATCTCTTTTGACATTTTTCAAACACAGGGTTTATGGAGGTGATTCTATTAACCTAAAGGGTGCACTTCACATGGTTCTTGTAGTTTTGCTTGGGTGTTTTGAGGTTTTTTTTGTTTTAGTTGTGGTGATATGGGGAGGGGTACTGTCACGCTTTGTCATGTGTTCAGTCCTTGTCTCTCTTTCCCCGTTACGCCTTGCTGCTTAGTGTTTTCAACTGTGTGTAATTATCTGTCCCCCCCATATATACCTCTTCTGTTTGTGAGTCCTGTTGCAAGTTGTTTTGTTCATGTTAGCTTGTTTAAATCTTAGTTCATGTTCGTGCTTGTGTTACATCTTCTTTGATCATCAGTGTATTAAACACTGTTCTTCTCTGCAAGTGTGTCCATATCTCCGCTTCACAGCCCTCAATTCCTAACAAGTTACCTGATAAATTAATCAGCTCCTGCACACAAATAGTGCAAGCTGCCCACACGGATGTGCCTAAACTGCACTTATTCCTGGGGCAAGATGTGAAATATTTATGAAATCAGCATTTGAATGAAATTACATGTTATATGAATTAGATCTTACTTTGCTATATTACTATTCTGTGTAAACGTTCATTACACATTAATTACTGCTACACTTCACAAGTAAAAATAATATTACTTCTTAGTTGCAGTGCCTAACAAACACTAGTTCATCTCCAAAAAAAAAAAAAAAGAAAAGAATACAGTGGTACCCCTACTTACGGGCATCCCTACTAATGAGTATTCCAGGTAATGAGTTGAGATCTCGGAATATTTTTGTTCCAGGTAACGAGTAAAATTCCAAGTAACCAGTAGCGTAAATTTCTTCAAGTATGCCAACCGCTAGGGGCGCTGCGGTTGTAGCATCACCTACATGCTATCGTAGAAGAAGAGGTCAGTCAATACCTTTGACCGCTGTCCAATAAAAGTGAAAGCGACACTAAGGTAGCAAAAGGTAGTGAACAAGAAAGTTAGATACATTTTACTTTTACTTTTCATATGATAAGTGTAACCATGCCATACACGTACGCCCGTCCTCCTGTCCCCCTTAGCTGCCAGCCTACACGAGCGTCGTCGTCGTCTCGTTTATTTAAAAAAAAACATAAACACATTATTTAGCATATTAAAGTATACTGTATATTGGCCAGCTGACACAGATTAATCAGTTTTACATGTATTCTTATGGGGAAAATGCATCCAGCTAACGAGCAAACCAGCTAACGAGCTCAGCTCCTGCACGGATTAAACTCGTAAATAGGGTTACCACTGCATAATGAAAAATTTCTTTTACATTAATAATTTAAATCACAAATGTAAAATCTGTCATATATTTTAAATATATAAAAAAATATGAATTTCAAAACTCAATAATTAATTAATAATATTTGGATATCTTACAATTCAGAATTTCAGATTTTTATTAGCTATAAGCCATACATGAGTGAGTTTCCCAAAAGTTACAGTTTGAATGATGCAGTTGTGATGGAAGTGTTTCCCAAAACCACAGCTGTAGATACTAAGGTTATGACATTGGTAACATACATCGGTTCCAACAACAGATCTGTAACTGAAGTAAGAAGCTTAGTTCGTCAAGACAACGTTATCATTGGCGTAAGATGCAGTTGATAAAGACAGAATGCTGAAATAAATTCAAACCTCAACTCGTATTAAGGCTTATTAAGCCTTATGTCGTATTAAAGATCTTCACACACATCTATCTCAATGAGCTACAAAGGCAAACTGTGACCTTCCCGCCTGACGCAGCGTCTCTGGCCTCTTATGTTCTCATGTCATGTCCATGCCCCCTGTTACGTCATGTCTTACACCTCTCTGCCGTTCACCTTCACAGCCCTCTCATATCTCCCTCCATGATCATTTTCTCTTCAAAAGCCTCCTTGTGTTAGAGTCTCTTGTTGGTCATTCTGTGCTTTTTGTGTCATCTGTGTGTACATTGTCATAGTGTGAGTGACTATCATCGTTGCCACAGTCTAGCTCACTACCATAGTCTGTTTTGTTTATGTTTGTCTGGAATAAAAGTCATGTTCACAGGATCCATACCTGCATCCATCTCCCTCGTCAATCACTGCATAACCAACCTTACAGTGTGCATGTAAATGCCTTGAATGTCTTTGCAAGTTTCCTGCTTTGAAAGTTGGACTGAACCCATTTGGAAATATTGCAGTTTGGACCAAGGTTGTTGGTACAAACAAGGTACACCAGTTTTGGAAAACGGTCATATTTCAGATGTTAGTTAGTTGAACGATGCCTTACACTATGTTACTTCTTTGCTAGCCAAAGCATTGTTGTTTAGGAAATGCTCCCCTGATCAAAAAAAATTATCACTTTACATGCAATGAATACAAAATATGACACTTTTCACAATATTCAATTTTCTGAGAATACCTAGTAGTATTGATACAGCACAGAATTAAGAAAATATAAATATTATATTTACAATTGACCTCAGTGAACTCATATATCATACAAAGTTAATAAAACCAAATCCAACAGTAAACCAAGACATGCTTGTTTGCATATTGTTTTTACAGTTAATGTTAGGGATGTCAAAGTAAACACTTTAAAATGGTGTGTGATACATGTGTTAAACCCACTATTGTTTTCTAGCACATTTGACCATGTGCAAGCACTTGCGGTTGAGAAAGTTCAAATGTGGTGCATGCAGCCATTATGAGGGTATCATTCAGAGCAGAACATTTTGTGGTTCAAGAGCACAGAGAAAATACAGGACTAATGGCTTCATCAATTGTAATCCTGAGTTTGTTGTGTATTGCCTACTGTGTCCTTGTGGGTGTTGTGGGTGGATAGGACAAAAAGAAAGATAAAAGCATATTTTGCTCAACATAAAAACATGCAGTTTTGTGATAGTGAAGACTACTCCAGGGCTATGCACTAAAAGCAAGCTTTTGTCATTAAAAATGTAGGGTACTGAAAGTCCGCTTTGAAAAGTTTTTGATCTAGAAAAAGAAAGTTATGATATACACAGGTCTTAATGAGGTAACTGATTACAAAGCATCACTGTGATGATCTTTATTTGTGCTCTCTGCATGTGTGTAAACCTGTGCTAAGTGTGTTTTTTTCATTGTGTCTTTTTCTGTTCACATCCCAAATCAATTGATATGAAAATCTAGCCAGTGTAATTGCTTTGCAGGGGTTGGTGCACTTTCTGTCTGAATGAACTACTGCCTGCTCAAAATTACTGGGCATATTTGCCATTGAATTGTGCCCTGAAGATGCCATAAGCCCCTAGGTGTGGGCATGTTTTAGCAGTTCAGCAAGGACATACAGAGGCAATAAAGTATAAAGTATACTTAAAGTATAAAATATTTTTTTTTATTTTAATATGAATATATTTTAATTTAAGGAGTGTCTTTATTTGAAGAGTTTTTTTTATCTGGATTTTTTACCTCCCGATTAATGGAGACAAAAGCAACTGTTAAAACACATGACAGCAGGTGAAGTTGAAATATAAAATGCTCGTCCAGCATGTTAAAGGTAACATATTATTTTGGTAAATAAAATAATTAAATATTAATTTGGATATTTTAGATGTGGCTGTAATTGACCAGTGATTTCTGCAGAGCAGCAGCACTGAACCAACATAGGGGGTACCTGGATACTTCCCCTCCCAAATAAAGTCATAAGTAAGTAAATAAATAAATAAATAAATAAATACATTTTCTCTTTTTTCCTTTCTGTCTTTTTTTTTCTTTCATTATTTCTTTCTTTCTTTGTAAACTCAAGGCTAATATGGTCCAGTGTTGGGTTGCAGTTTGAACATGCTGTCTAACGAAATTGCTTGATTATGATGACTATTCCCAGAGGCCCTTCAGTTCAGCACTAATTATAAGTAAGGAATGCGTAACTGAAATATAGAAAATGTGAACTGGAAATGAAAGAAAACAGAGAAAGATGTAAGTAATTCCAGTGTGCTCATTTGATATAAAAATATAACTCGGGCTTTATTCCCCCCCGAATCGCTGGTGAAGATTTAAATATCAAAAATGTATCTGAACTTTAACCGTCTAAATTATTCAAAAACTTTTCAAGTGTTTCTTTTTGCACAGTCTGAATGTACTGTACGAAAAGTGTCTAAGCCCTTGCAAACACCCAGAACATACACACAGGAGTAAGTGTCACAGTTATATTTAGGAAACATAGACTTGTTCTCAGGGTACACAGAAGTTCATAGGTGGCATTTTTAGATCATTCTCTATGGCTGTAATATCTGGACTCTGGTAAAGCTCTGACTTAGGTCACCGTTATTCAGTTCATTGGTTCCTGACTGATTTATCGTATGTTTATTTAACTTTTCTCTGGTACATTTTTACATCAATTTTTTTACATGTTTTTAAAAGTATAATATAGTCCTAAATGTCAAATGTTAAAGGTTCAAGTCTGGAGTAAAGACAAGGTGAGTGGAGTCAATAAAACTTTACAACAAAATCTAGTACAGTTATGTTCCATAACGAAAGGTACTGAAGATGTAGCCTTAAGGGTTCCACCTCAGTGACAGGCCAGTATCTTTTTCTGAGAGTGAACAACTAACTGATGATAATGTAGCCTATAAACCTCTCATAAACTGTTTTAATAGGCTATACGTATCCTACACACATTTTACAATACAGAATATATGCTACTTCATGTAGATCGTTAATAATATCAATAATGTTACATTTTATTAGATTACACAGTATAAAACAACAAGCAGACTACGATAAACACAATATACTTGACCGTACCTTGTCCGTGAGTAAAGTATGTGGCACTTGACATCACACTACTTGTCCAATAGAATTGACATCTGGACTAAGCTTCCACTTTACTTTTTTACCATAGCAGCCAAGTGGGACTTAAAATTAGTTTCTTGAACCAAAATTGACAAAAAATTAACTGGACTTGCCTCAGTAATCCTGGATTACTGAGTTAGCTCGCTTGCCAGTAATGGAATCTCATCCCAGAAGCCATCAAACAACAGCAGAAGTGAAGAGGAAAGAAACAAGCCAGTGTAACCAAAGCAAAGTTCTTGGCAAACTGTGGGTGGCCCTTTTTTGTTGTGACTGACATTGTCAAGGTCATCTTCTTCATGCCAGGTTATTTATGTAGTGCTAGAACATGGCTTTCTTTCATGGGGTGCTAAAAAGCACTTTTTGAGATGCTGTGAGAGAAGGACAATTGATTGTGGAGATACTTTTAGTGATTAGACACATCAGTCAGTGTCAGGATTATCTGTGTCATCAGTTCGTCTGAGCAGCTGTACTCTCATCTCTTTTTAAATGGTGGCAAAATCAGCAGCATCTCTGCACTGTCTGCACCTTTTCCAATTACTCCAACTGATTGAATATATGCAAATTGTCACAAAAATTAAAAACCACCTATGAGGTAACCCCACAGGGACGGCCTAACCTTGTAACAACCTCACAACAATTTCATTACAACCTCCAACATTTTTGGACACTGAAATTCACTTCATCCATCCATACTCTTAACCTCTAAATCCAGTTCAGGGTTGTGGTGAGTCTCCCTACCCCACTGGGCGCTGGGTAGGGCATTTCACCAGGGCAGGGCACCACTCCATTCCTGGGCACCCATACCAGGGAAATTTAGAGTAACCAATTCACTCCATGTCTTTAGACTGTGCGAGGAAACTTGTGATCCCAGAGGAAACCCACGGTCCCTTAGCCAAGGGACCTAGAATATGAGTGCAGGTTGTAAACACAAAGAGGTTTATCAGAGCAACGCAAAGACAGAAACCAAAACTGGTTAGGATCAGGAAATCACAAACAGGCAGAAGGTCAAGTAGTCACATGATATACAAGACGACTAGAGGAATTCTGGGAATTGAAGTTAACAATACAATTGCCAGAATATTCACAGAATTCCAAAGGATCCTGGGAGTTGGACTCCACACAGAGCACCAAACAAGAGGGACATAGTCCTCTAAACCAGGGGAACTGTGATATGCATGCAGACATGTGGATGACATGGAAATTCCACCCAAATGAAGACTCAAACCCAAGATCCCAGCACTAAGAGCCCAACAACCACCAAGCCATTTAATTTCTAAGTCATTTTAGAAGATCTGCAGCTCTGTTCCTCATTCTGTAAACATTTACTGTACTTTTAGTACCATCTTAATTGCCTTTTGTTGATGTACGCCTATTGAAACATCTTACCGTGTTACATTATTGACAATAATTTTGACTAAATATTTGAATATTGGTGTATTGTTATATGCATAAAATATATGTGAATTAACCCCACATGTTCAGCCTGACCTCCCAACAGTCTTGCAACAACTTCTTAACAACTTCTTGTTTTTGCACTGTTACATCTTTCTCGGAATGTATGGTGGAATTTTCCCAGAAACCACTGACCGAATGTCAACCTGAGCAGCTCTCTGTCTCATCTGCAGTGAAGATGACAAATCCATATTGAAGCACCATGGGTCCCCACCAGCGTCCTTTCATCTGATCTCCTCTCGTTCCGTCTTTCTTTTCTCTCAGCCTACACACTGTTGCCTTTCAGCGAGGAAGCCATCTTTGATCTCCTCCCCCCTGCTCTTTCTCTCACCTCTGCTTCTAATCCCGATCATCCACCCATGCTTTCACTCCTTCTTTCCTCACCCACCCCATACAGGTCCTGTATATTTTACCTCTAAATACCCTCTCGGACACTGCTCCCCAGTGGAGTGTGAAGGGCCAATGCTCCTGCAGTAGCTCTGCTGGGCTGTTGAGTGCTTTCTGAGGATGGGGGTGAGCTGATTATTTCTGTCTTTGGGAGAGGTACGTGGTTGAAGCCTCTAAAGCGTTGCGGTGCAGACAGTCTCCAGCAGGATGGAGAGATAGCAGAGAGCTGTAAAGGTCAACAAGCTGATCTGTGCCTTACTCCCTCTGGCTGTGCAAAAAGGCTGAGGAGGCCAAGAGCGCTCTGTCCTCTGTGTGCCTTTGCCAGCCATATTATTGTTTAAAAGTTCGAAGAATCACTTGTCATATGAATAAACCCCAAAGGGCCAGTATCCTGGCCCACATTTCACTTCTTCTTATGATTGTAATAGTTTTAACCTATAAAATGAACCTGATCAGCTTCAGATTTTGGCAGAATTGAATTTTAAATACTTAAATAAAATGTCTACGTAAACAGAATCAAGTTATTCTTCATGGTATTCAGTGAACTGAAAATGTAAGATTGAAATCTTTGATGTGTTGTCATCACTGACTTGTCTCTGAGGGTGCTAGCCTACTGAAGCATATGGTGAGCACTCCTCCCCTTTGCTGTTTGTGACTTATGTCTCTGCATTGTGTTTACATTGTGTGTTGTTCTACAGTGATGTGTTGGTTGTGCTATACTTAGCATAAAGAAGCATACTGTTAGCTTTGTTTGGCACTTGTTTGCTTATGGGATGCTCACTGTCTGCAGGGTTTCTGTGGTCACTTGGCTGGTGGCGTACTGTTCAGCCTCATACTGCTGCTTCCCTGTGTTATTTTCAGAGCACAATAAGTCTCAAGATTAATAACAGGTCAACAGGTTTTTCGTTATTTTATTGACAATCAGTGATGTCAGTAAGGCGTTACTCTAATCTGACCATTTTTTTCAGTAACGAGTAATGTAACACGTTATTATTTCCAATCCAGTAATCATATTAAAGTTACTTACCCAAGTCACTGTGCGTTACTATTTTTGTCATTTTTCTTAGTAAAAAGATATATTTTTACTTTCTTTATATGTCTTGGGATAGTGACGTAAATGTAAACAATGGAGGGAGGAGAGAGATGCACGTTTTCTAGCTGGACATACAGACACAATTTTGAGTTTGTGTCAGCTAAAGATGACATTATCAGGGTTCGCTGTACACTCTGTGCTGGCGACAAAGTGATGTCTTGCTTCAAAAACACTACGTCAAATCTGAAGAAACATTTGGAGTCACAGCACAGCACAGTACCCAAACAACATGTGGCTAACCCTTAAGCGAAGGTGAAGCGATGCTTTACTCGTGCCACGTCGTTCAATTGGATAATTATCCATTTTCCACTTCATGAAGTTTTAAATGTAAAACAAACTTTATTTCTACGTTTCCACAGTACAGTTATCAAACGAAAACGCTAGCTACGGTAAGAAAACCTTGAGCTTCCACAGCCTTTGGCTCCATGCAAACTTTTCTCCTACTCACTCGCTAATACACAGCTTATCCCCCAAAACTTAAAGAGACAGTAACCCTTTACACTGACACTGCAGTACCACACTATGAACTAACACATAAGAAACATTAATTTATCTCATTTAAATCAAAATATTACAAAAACTGTAAACTGTCTCATGCAATGATTTTTAGTAATTGGCCCATTCACAACAGAAGCTGGACTTCAGTGTAAAACCAGTAAGTGTGGGAGAGCTGAAGAAGTTGGTAGGGCAGTATGTACAGTTTCTGGTCATAAAATTAGAATATCATGAAAAAGTTGATTTATTTCAGTGATTACATTCAAAACGTGAAACTTGTATATTATATTCATTCATTACACACATACTTATTTCTTTTAATGTTGATGATTATAACTCACTACCATGTTCACTACCATATACACTGTTTTGTTTTGTAAAACCACTACTTGCAGCTCTAATGCTGTGAACAACAGGTTCAATGTTCAGTTTTGCTAATAGTGTTAACAGTTAAAAATGCATATCCAGTAAAGTGAGTATTGGCAAACTGGTTGTCACTTTTATGTAGAGGTGGCGGGGGGTGTTGTCCGCAGCTGCTGAATGTAACTAATAAAATAACTTGTAATCTAACTTAGTTACTTTTTAAATCAAGTAATCAATAAAGTAACTAAGTTACTTTTTAAAGGAGTAATCAGTAATCAGAAATCAGATTACTTTTTCAATGTAACTATACCATCACTGTTGACAATATAGACTAAAAGAAAGTGTTAAAAAAAACCTGGAGCAGCAGCATGTTATAGTCCCAAAACGGCTAAAAATTTGAATTTTCTTCTGAAAAGCACATATTGTCATTGAAATTCTGGATGACCCAAAAGCATCAATGTACATTTACAACTAAATCATTTTTCTAAAATCATTGATCTCAAACTTCTGAAACACATTCCCAAACTTTTGAAAGGTAGAATGAGATAACCCCCTCATCATCACAGTGCAGTGTGGCCTTTCTGCTCGTATCTCTGCCCATTAATGACGCAATTGGCCTGGCCCAGCCTCACTTATTATGGATATATGTGCAGTCACAGATATATATCTCATGTCACACGTTAAATGGCATCTTCAGCCTCACCGTCCTTCCAGAGCTGCTCAGGGGTGCTGTTAGAGCTGCGAAAATGAGGGGAGTTTAATGGTCTTGGGCTATGAAAGTGGAAAAAGCCTCACTCCTTCTTCAGGAGAAAGGGTAATACTATTACTATCTCCTGGGAACTCTTAGCCTCTTTTATGCCATTGTGTGCTATGTTGTGGCTCTTATTATCCTTTTGTATTGCTTAGACTGATACTCAAAGGTTCCATCTATTAAGCATGGGGAAAGAGGACAAAAGAACAGTGAGATCTAACTGTAGAGGAGTCAGCGAGAGGGCCTGCGTCACATGACCAAACACATGGTTCCCCAGATCTTGTGGAGTGATTTTTTACAGCCTCGCAATATCTCCCCTGATAGCCAGCAACCTGCGACTATGTGGAATCAGCAGAATCTCCAGTTTCACTTCCCAAGAGGATATTACAGTGAATTACAGCAAAATTATACTGGGACTGCAGAGGCATTTCTTATTCATTTTATGAATATAGATCATAAATAAGCTCTTGTTCTTTATACATGTGTACGTGCTATGAGATGCATACTCTTGTTTTCCACCTTGTCAAGATGTTGGACATAGTTACATTCCATATAAATTTACATACGCACTCAACAAACACTTTATTAGGAACATTTTATTAATACTAGGTATGGCCTCCCTTTGCTCTGAAAATAGATGTTGGAAACATCCTTTGGGATTCTGGTCCACCTGATTTTTCAGGTGCACTTTCATGCTGTGAAGCTCTCATTCTGCCACATCCCAAAGGTGTTTTATTGGATTCAGATTTGCTGACTGCAGGCCGCTAAAGAATACTGAACTCATTGTCACGTTCATGAAAACAGTTTGAAATGAATTTTGCTCTGTGACATGGTGCAATACCTTGTTGTGACCATTAGAAGACAAACTGAGGCCAGTGAAGGGATGCACATGGTCAGCAATACTCAAACAACCTGTGATATTCAAGCAATAATTGGTATTATCAGACCCAAAGGGTAACAAGAAGAATTATCCTCCACACCATCAAACTACCTTCACCAGCCTGAAGTGTTGACACAAGGCAGCTTGAGTCCATGGATGGCACCAAATTATGAGTCTATTACTTGTACACCTCAGCAGAAACCAAAATTCATCAGACCAGTCTACACTTTTCCAGTGTTTACCTGTTCAGTTTTGGTGAGCCAGTGCCCAATGTAGCCTAATTTTTCTGTTCATGGTTTACATAACCTAATGTCTTCTGCTGTCGTAGCCCACCTGCCTCAAGGTTTTGACTGCATCCTGAGATGCTCTGCTCCTCAACACATCTGTACAGAGTGGTTATCTTAGTTACTGTAGCTATTCTGACAGCTCAAGCCAGTCTGGCCATTATCCATTGACTTCTTTTCATCAACATTCCCATCCTCCAAACTGCCACACACTGGATATTTTTCTTTATTGCACCATTCTGAGTAAACTCTAGAGATTGCAGTGTGTGGAAATCACAAGAGATCAGCAGTTATAGAAATACTCAAGCCAACCCATTTAGCGCCAATAGTCATGCTACACTGAGACAACATTTTTCTCTCGATTCTGATGGTTAACGTGAACGTAATCTGAAGCTTTTTGCTTGTATCTGCATGATTTTATGCACTGCATTGCTGCTACAAGATTGTTTGATTAGATAATTGCATAAATGAGTAAGTGTACAGGTGTTCCTAATAAAGTGCACAGTCAGACGTTTTAGAACACAATATTTTTGAAATAATCTTCAAATTAATTTTCTGAATAATCTGGTAAAAACAGCAAAATGAAAAATTATGTACATTTCAGAGATCCAAGAAAGGCCTGTGTTTTTTCAGGGAACAATTCATTAGTTAATAACTTTCTGCTGTCCTGCAGCAATGGAACTAAATTAAGCTTTAAACGTTGTTGCAAACAATTTCTACAGGTGTCCCAGCTTTAGTTAATTACTTCTACATCATCTGACTGTAAAAGCAGTGTTCCTTCGCCCTCAGTATTCATCTGTGCAGGATGCAGAATTTTGTAATGTACTGCATGTTACTGGTGAGAAAAATCGATTAAAAAAGGAGACAAACAGACTCTTATACTGCACAACTGAGGTCTTTCCTTTAGAGAAGTTGTAGAGAAAAACAGTGTGACTGAGAACAATTTCCTGAATGAGTGATGATTGAAAGTAATGGAACCTATTTATGCCGCACATGTTTTGAGAATTTAAGATTGCTAACAATGTATATATTATTATTCAATTATTTGAATAATTATTATAACATTTGTAAATGTTTTATCATGTTTAATTGTATTCTTTAATGATTCAGTATACGATAATAATAATAATAATAATAATAATAATAATAATAATAACAATTACCACCATCATCATCATAATGTGACCTTATGCCTGACGCAGTGTCTCAAGCCATGCCCCCATGTCACGTGTCTTCCATGTGCATTTTCATTTCATGTCTACATCATGTCCACATCCCTAGTCTCATCATATCTTCTCAAGTTCATTATCAACACCTATCTGTCTTGACTTACATATTTTCCCATTTCCATGTGTTAATTAATTTGTGTTTAAAAGCACCCTCATGTTCCATAGTCCTTGTCGGTCATTCTGTGTTACTCTGTGTGTCTCCATATCAGGTTCTGTGTGTATCTCATCAAGTTCTAGTCACATTTGTCAAACAAGTATTTTGTTTTGTTTCAAAGCCACAGTGCTTATTTTGTTTGTCTTTGTTTAATAAACATCAGTGGTTGGATCCCACCTTGATTCAATCTTTTCGTGGTTACAGCCCTCTGTATATATAATAATAATAATAATAATAATAATAATAATAATAATAATAATAATAATAATAATAATGATAACAATAATAATAATAATAATAATAATAATAATAATAATAATAATAATAATAATAATTTGCACTTGTAATGTCAGAAACAAGCCTAATATTGCATGTACAAATACACACTTACACACAGTCACACAAGGTGTTTTATTGTGTGCTCATGATGGCTGGTTCCAATGCAGAGTGAAGTAGATCATGTTACACGTGCAGAGTGTGAGAGAGGTGGGGCAGAGGTCCGTCCTCTTGGCCAGAACAGGTTGGTTGGTCAGTATAGTTTTCTGGTTTCCTGTAGCAAATATAGATGAATTACCATCAGATCTTATTTCATTCTCTAACCAGTTCAAAGGCAGGAAAGATGCAGCACTTTTATTGTTTATGTTTATTGTTCTTCTCATTTGGAGGGAAAAAAACAGAACTTTTTATGAGTTTCAGTTTTTGTAGAACTTTCTATTAATTTTACAGAGAAGTAAGGTTGGATTTTTTTCCCTTTTGATCTACTCCAGATATTTATACACCTGTCTACCCACTGACAGATTAATTTACAAGAGCGAGTAATTAATACCTTACTCAAATGATGGATTCTAATTTGCTGCTGATTCCTCCTAGACAACCCCATAGTGAGTTGATGAAAATACAACTTATAAGTTATTCTATTTTCAGCTCAAAGCACAGTTTCATATTTTTAGTGTGCTTGTTAAAACTCAGCATGGAAGATGTCACATTTAAAGAGAATTATATGTTAATTCCATGTTTCCCCCCGTGTGTACTGTTTATGTCTGCATGTATGTATTTTCTCTGTCTTTCTCTCTCTTTTACTTTTCTAGCTTTCATCTGAATGTTTTTACAGTGAATGTCTAATTAACTTCTCTCTGGCCTTAAGAGATGAATATGACACTGGACACATTAATAGGGAACCTTTAAAGCAAATGACTTTACATGGATGATGAGAATGCATTAGCATCTGATTAAGGCGTAGAGTATTAATCTAAGGAGATTAAATGACAGCAGGCCTCAAACCACAGAAAACACCAAGAGGTCATTAAGTGTCACATTGTGACCATGAGCTATGTGTCATAATTAACCAGTGGGTTTAAATTTGAATTCATGTGTAAAATAAGCAGTACATTTAATGTCTGTGTCATTACACATCAATGACTTGTACTTTAACTATAGCAATAGCAGGAATGATGTAAAATTTGTGATATTCACATAATACTGTGTAAAAGTCTTGGGTCACCTGAGCAATGTATATTTATATTTATTTAGCAGTGCAGTAAACATTAAGTGGTCTGTTTCCTACAGTTTTTCTCAAGGTCCACTGATCCTCTGTAAATGCTAGTTTAACAGCTGTGTGTAAGTTCACTCATTCCATGTTTCTTCTGAAATCAAATATTAATAGTATTATTAGGCTCTACTGATGACAGATGTTTCAACTCCTGCACAAGTAGCAACACAGTTTGGGATCCACATGTGGCTGAGTAGATTTGTAACAGGTCACTGATTAAGTTGAATAAGTTCAGGGCCACTTTTTAAGTTTCTATAACTTTTAGCTTAACTTTAACTTTAAATGATTTGTCATGCAGCACCATCCACTTTTGTTTGACTATTAAGACACTGGAATCAATAGATTCATGTCCGCTGATCACTGTGATCTCGTCAGCAACAGGCATGTAAATGTGGACATTTTCTGAGGAACTCAATGAGTCTCTGTTTATATCTGTTTTATATAGTTTAGAATAATTACTGCTGCATACTGTCAACCCTACAACACTCCAGAACATAGAACTTTGAGTTTCTGGTCCAATCAAAGTGTGCGACAATGTTTTTGTTTTGTTTAAATAAATGTGTGTGACATGGGTAAGTGACACTCTTAACATGCACAAATTGTGTCTCTATTTATTCATTAATTTATTTATCATTAAACTACACTGGATGCCTGGATTATACATTTCCCTTCATTTAATGCAACATAGTAAGGACATTTAGCTTTTCAATGATGTGGCCTTTTAAGCTTGAAAAAGACATTTAAGTCAATGCAAATGAAAATGTGTACAACTTTTTACATTTTGTTTTATGCCTGTAAGAAGTCAGCATTTTGTTTTAAAAACAAGAAACGTTCTTTAGACTTTACTGTATTCAATGTTATTTGTAGTTATACTTGTTTATAAAAAGACTCCAGTTTCCTTGTAAAATATTTTTGAAGCGTTTTTTTAAATCCAGCTTTGCCCAGTACTACATTTGCATAGACAAACAAACACAAACTCAGCTCCTTCACCTTTTAGTGGACTTTTCTGTATTGAGCTGAGATACCTGTTGTTTTAACGTCCTTCAGGTAGATTGGAATGCGCTGCTTTCTGACACCTTCTGTTTCAGCACCAGGAGAGATGGCACTCTGGGTTTAGCTTAACTGCTATCTGAGCCACTGCTGTGACCTTGGAGGAATGCTTTAATGAATGCCTATAAAACATTGCCATTCTGCACCCATAGTGAGGCAGGCCGCAAGTGGCTTGCTCATTCAGTGCATGCCACACTCTCCATCTCTCTGAGCTCAAGGCTGTGATCTCGCTCTAATAATCACACCCAAACACGCACTGCAGTCAGGGAGGGGCACACAGTCACACAGAGTTACAGAAAGCAGGCACTGGGGTTTAGAGAGGCCACCGCAAGTTAGTTAATATTAAACACACAGGTTTTGTACATGTCAGGACATGGGGTCACACATATGTCCCATTTTCTTACCCATTTGTTATCATCTAGCAAGACTTTGTATTGTGGGCATGACAAATTTGCTAGAATGGGCTTAACACGAATATAAATTGATGTAGCATCATTTTATTTTGGACTGTTTCTCTTAGGCATTCATCATGGAATGTCCACATAATTTAAAGGGCGAGCAAATCGTAATCAATTGTATCAAGCAGTGTCCAAAACTCTGCCTTTTTCGCTCTACTGTATAGTGCACTATTTTGGGGTTTCATTATTTTGTAGTGGTGTCTGAAAACAGTGCAGAATTTGCAGCGCATTCAAACAATCCCTAATGCACTGCAAAAGGACGTGTTCCCTATTGAAGAGTGGCTACCCATCAAGGCCCTACCCATCACCCGCCACCACCAATCCCTCCAAGCCACCATCTACACACCTTCAACTGTGAATTTGAAGTCTGTGGATTTTGCCCTCACATGGGAGGTGGAGGGGGCATACAGCATTTGTGCTTATGAAACCCACATACCTAGCGCCTCCACTGGTACCCATAATGGACTCCATTGTTGAGTTTATAGTGTATAAACAATGGAAATTGCTATCGCACAGTAATGAGCAAACCTACATGAGGAACTGTCAGAAATAGTTTACTGTCATCACAAATTGCATTCTATATAGTGATCTAGATTCTCAAATGTATGTTACAGTGATTAGGGGACAATTCCGGACACAGCTAAGGTTTCTCCATGCCATTATCATCCATTCATCCATTATCACACCCGCTTAATCCTTATCAGGGTTGCGGTTAGTCCCCTACCCCCTCACTGGGTGCAGGGCAGGACTTTACACTATTCAACTAAGCCCAGGACAGGGCGCCAGTCCATTGCTGGGTGACACACACACACACACACACACGTACCTACGGACAATTTTTAGAGTACCCAATTTACCTGACCTCCATGTTTTTGGACTGTGGGAGGAAACCGGAGACCCCGGAGGAAATCCACACAGACATGGGGAGAACATGGAAACTCCGCTCAGATGGGGACTCGAACCCAAGACCCCAACGCTGAGAGGCGAACGTTCTAACCACTAAGCCACCGTGCTGCCGTGACATTATCAGTACAGTTTAATGTAAAGTAATTATGTAATGTAAATTATGCACCGATAGCCAAATGTAAATGCAGACGTAGTGCAAAACATGACAATAGTTTGATTGAATACGTTGTAGCTTGTCATGCAAATGTACCTCCACCTGTTACCTACATGCTTAGGAGATCCAGCATTTAAAACAGTGGAGGCATTAACAAGCTTAAGTAAATAACCCCAGAGAAGGGTTTCAGAAGCTACACAAACATTAGCACATAAAGCCCAATAGGAGTTTATGATTGCATCACAATTTCGTACACTGACAGAATGCTTCTGATTTAATGTAGACACTCGCTGGTGGAACATTGCTGTGAGGATTTGATGGCATTAAAGTGGTCAGACACTGATGTTGGTAGATTAGTTCTGTATCTGATACTACTATCTCTACCAGGTTTAACATGGAGCTCCATCACTTCAGGGAATGTAGTTACTCAGCTTCACAGATCAATGCTAGAACATTTATATCCCAATAGATGATGCTTGGAGGTTCTGGAGGTTAGGCTCATGTATGTTTCAGGGTACTTTCTATAGAAGATTATGTTGTGTAGGATGTAGAATGCCCATGTTAGCAGTGATTGCATCCTAAAGTCAGTGCATACACTAATTAGTAGGAATCTTTTGGACACAGTACACTTTTATGTCAGAAAATGTAATTTGATTACATGAAGTTCTGTGTTTCTCTCTCTCTCTCTCTCTCTCTCACACACACACACACACACACACACACACACACATTTTGTCCTGACATTCTTGTTTGGAGGATATGCAGTGACTGAGATAGAACAAAGTTTCGCAGAGAGAGAGAGAGACAGAGAGAGAGAGAGAGAGAGAGAGAGCGGAAGAGGGGACTCCTGAGGCTTTAGTCTGCCTTCTTGCTGCTAACATCAGATAGTGAGGAAAAAAGCCTGAATGATAGACTGGCCCATTCAAAGCATCTTTTGTTCTTAAATGGTCTTTGATATTTGCTTTTTATCACTCTCTTTAGCATGCTAACGACGGAATGCTCTTGCTGTGCCTCCGCTGCTGCAGAACACTGCTGTGATCCAACCTAAAACTGAGTTAGCGTGCACCATGTGTGGTATGTCAGAGCGTGTTTATGCTCTTCCCACACCTGGTCTTATGATCAACCCAACACCTTGCTGATATTCCACACCGATGTGTCTCTGTCTCTGAGGTTTCTCAAACAGCACACCTCACCTCTTGCCATAGAAATAATCCATCAAAACACAGTCAGAGCAGAGTTCCCACTGAGAACAAAATCCCGGCACATCTGAAAGTGTACCACAGCACACCAGTCCCGTTCCTACACTTTTGAAAGCAGGAGAATAAATGAGTTCTACTCCTAAAGGCCAGTTCGGCTGCCTCTCCACAGGTCCGTGAAGGTGCAGGTGGGTAGATTTATAAGAGATCATCATCATAATAAAGAGGATATCAGCAGCTCATCTGTCTTCATCCACACCCAGCCGAGAGCACCTGCTACTCCTCAGTACAATTACAATTACATGCACACATGTGAACACACACATTCACTCACTCCTCACTCATGTATATGCACATAAAGATTTCACCATAATCATTTGTAGGTATCATAGTCTTCATAGTTGTGTGTGAGGGGATACCCTTCCCACTGTGGACAAAAAGACTAAAATAAAGACCCCCTTTAAATCTCCCTTTGATCGTTTTTTTATATTATTGATATCAATATTTAAACTCTGTAAATGCTTCCAGGAAGTCACTTCTGGCAAAGTGTTGACCTCAGTAGCAATCCCAGTGAAGTAATAAAAAAAGTTTATGGAGCCTCTGGTGAGACGTTATTTATTTATTTATTTATTTAAGTTAAAGGGATGCTGTTTTTTTTTCCAAGCCCTTGAAATGCTCATAACTTAATTCAAAAAGTGAACTGTCATATTTTATATTCACTGCATGTAAGTGACATTCCAAGTTTTTAGCTCATCATAACCAGGAATCCAGAATCTCAAATTATCTGAGTATTTCATTTTGAATTTAAGTAAATTACTAATCAAACAATAGGAAAGTGAAAGTGCAGAATCATTGACCAATGTGCTTGTAAACCGGAAGGCTTGACTTTTAAACAAATTACACCCATCTAAAATGATTTTTTCCAACATGTTACACAGGCTTTTGTTCAGCACAAACTTTAAATCTATATTTTTTTATTAAATCTCCTCTAAACGTAGACTTTCAAAAAAACTATTTTCAGATGTGTTGATATTTTGTGGAAAAAACACTCTAAACATTTCTAGCCAAGACTTTTGAGCTCTCAAGTGGGACTTGAACCTGAGTGATGGTAGACTAGTGCACTACCACTGCATCACTGGTATGAACATTAGATATAAAAGGCTAGAAATATGTCACTTTACATGTAATGAATATACAACATATGACAATTTACCTTTTTGAATTAAATGATGAACACAAATGAACTTTTTTACAATATTAACTTTTTTGGATATGATTTAGTATTTAGTTTAACACATTAACAGCCAGAGTTAAATTCAGACATTAATCAGAAAACTACAGAAGCTATGATAACCACCAATAAACACTAAGATTTACATTATTTATATTTAATAATGCCATAGTAAGTGTTTAGCAGCCCTCCTAAAAAAACTTGATACTAATGGTTGATTATTGCATTTTTTTGGCAAATACAACAATTAAAATGTGACAAAGAAATTAGTTTACTGGACTATTGAAATTAAATCTTTATATATATATACTGCCCCCACTCCATCCTCCT
The DNA here is from genome assembly GCA_036984385.1 of Crenuchus spilurus. Lineage (NCBI taxonomy): Eukaryota > Metazoa > Chordata > Actinopteri > Characiformes > Crenuchidae > Crenuchus > Crenuchus spilurus. The sequence goes on from BRDA01043907.1 coordinate 21,690, forward strand.
CCTCACACCTAAACCCACTCAGGTGAAAAATTAAGCCCCAAATATTTTTATTTATTTATTTATTTTTATTCTATCATTAGTTATGTGTCATACTCAATATAGTGTGTAAAGCCAAATTAATGCTTAATGAATAAATAATTATAGGGACAGAAAAAAAAGTTTATCATCAGTTTTACAGATGTATTGACATGGTGGCATATTTGAGAGTGTCATGTGAATATATAACACATAGAGCAGTGGTGTTGAAGGCTGTACATATCAATGTATGATGATTTCATCATTAAAAATATATCGAGCCTGCAGTGGTTCTGTTTACAGAAAAATAACTAACTGTACCAACATGATCTTTACATTTATATGTTCAAATCATTTTTGAGCATTTTTATAGGTCCATTGATCATAAAATTCACATTGTGCAAGAAAAGTGAACAAATTCAAAAATGTGATATTTTCTTTACAGCACCAATATACTGGAATTTCATATCAGAGCAATATTTTTCCAATTGAATAAATATTTGGACCACTAAGAAAGAAAGTCCCAATTCTAAGCAATAGTTTATTCACAATGCTTCACTGTTGATTTTGAATACAGGTCAGTTTAAGTATACAATGAATAACATTTTAAAACTGTCTTACTAACTATTATAAAATGGGATTAGACTACATTTTTTATTCTGATACAGTGTTGTTCTGATGAAGTTGAAAACCATGTTTTTCATAGCAGTACTTTATGATCAGTGCATCGCAGTGAAGCAATCAAAACTCATATGATTCTTCATTGTAGTTAACAGGCCTGACATTTGCTTCCATTCTAATTGGACTATATTGCTTTCTGATTGTCAGTTTGTACTTACAGATGGACTGAGTTGTGTAAACCAGGAACTAGACAGGTATTCATGAGTCAGTTTGGTACCTGTCTGAAGGTCTTGTGTGGGTAATGTGTGGAAAGTAGGAAGGAAGATATGGAATTTGCTCCACTTGGTGGAATCACAGTATAAAATGCATTCTTCATACCACAACTACACACTTGTGTCCTATTACAACACATTTGCCCATGATAATCTGAATATACAAGCATTTGCACCTTTCTGTATTTAGTTGTACATAGCTAAGAAAGTTCCAGTCGAGTTATAAGCTTGGATTGTGGTTGATTTTGGCAGAGCCAGTGGCATTGTCCTGCAGTTAGGAGTGTGACATGATGGAGTAGAATGACATGACATGATAGAAAGGTCACCTCTGGCTTGCTGTCTGCCAGCAGGAACACAATGAGCAGTTTGGCATTTATGGTCTTCATTGCTGCATAGCATTACAAACAGAGTTCTAAATTAACACCCGCCAACCCGCCAAATGCGGGTAAAAAATCATTTTGGCGGGTGTTAATAAAAACTTACTAGCCAATTTGGCCAGTGATGCAAGAGACATTACATGTATGATACATAAGGCTCCGTTCTCGGTCATTTCTTCCTACATTTCCCAGGAACACTATATTCCTTAACGCTACGTCAGGGGTGCACCGGTCGATCGCAAAGGTAGTGTGGGTAGATCGCATGGCATAAAAAATAGACATCAGCCTATTATCCGTCCTCGCCACCTACGGCCTACACAGTGATATCCGGCCCCGGCCTCGGCATGTTAACAAAGGGAAGGAAAAGTATCTATCCTAACGTTAGGACGTCTCTCAATCTTTCTTCAACGGATTTCTGCCGTATTCATGTCACTCATGTCCACGAGGATTATTGATGACCAGCTCTGTTTACGGAGATGCGTTCAGGGTTGCCAGATCCCCCAAATCCTCCAGCCAGAAAACTGCCATACACAGGCTGATACTATCTAAATAAAATCTATCTATCTATTGATAAAATCTAAAGCACCCAATCACAAAAGCATAAAAATAAATTTTTCTTTTCATTTTCTTTTCTATTTAGTGAAAAAATCCCTGCATCCCCCTCTCGGAAGTTTTACCAGTGAATGCATATTCACAAACCTGGCAACCCTGGTTGCGATCGTCTTTTTACAAGAGTATAATACTTTTATTATATATTTGTATTTATATATTACAAGAAATTATTATTATTATTGTGTATTGTATGTCTAATGAACTATGATATGATTATTATTCTTAAGAATTAGGCCAAGTAA
>BRDA01043914.1:0-19244 GCA_036984385.1 Crenuchus spilurus
CAAATATATTCTCTACTTTTTTGAAGCATAATGCACACCAACGCAATTTCAACCTCTTCTTCTATCACTTACACTCTCTTATTTCTCACTTGCTCCATCCCTCCCTCTCTGTCTTTCTCTCTTTTTGTCTCTATCTTTTCTCTCTTTCACATGCTCTGTCTCACTATGTCTCTCTTCTCTCACTATCTCTCTCAACTTTTTTATCTCACTTTCTCTCTCACTCATTCTGTCCCTCTCTACCTCTCTCTTCCTTCGTTTTCTCGCTCTTTCTCTCTCTCTCGATTCTCGATATATTTTTATCCCCCTCACCCACTCTCTTTGCCTCACTTTATCTTTCTTTCTATCTCTGTTTCTCACACTCATTCTGTCTATCTCTACTTCTTTCTCTCTTTTGTCCCATCTCTTACTCTTTCAGACTTGAATTCTCTATATATTTTCATCCTGTCTCTTCCTCTCTCTCTCTCTCTGTCTCTCTCTCTATCTATCTATCTATCTATCTCTCTCTCTCTCTCTCTCTCTATCTATCTCTCTCTCTCTCTCTCTCTCTCTCTCTCTCTCTCTCTCTCTCTCTCTCTCTTTCTTAAAGCCAGTTCTAACATTAACTCACAATGAATAGCCTCTTTCTCAGAGGACTCAAATCTGGCACTGGTGGAACTGGTAAACGTGCTTTTTTTCATGATTAGATTTATCATGGAAGCTCAGCTTTCTCTTCAGAAAACTGTGTGTGTGTGTGTGTGTGTGTGTGTGTGTGTGGTATTGAATGCCTCCACAGACATCCCTATGGGAATTTAAAGGAAATTCCTTGGATTCTTCGGCTGTTTGAAAACAGCATGCGTGCTGCTTAAACCAAACCTCGGATTTATACTTAAGCTGCCAACGGAGGGATCAATTACTCTCTTAATCTACAACACAGCACTGATAATACTAAGAACATGTATTCTCATGTAGTGCCTCACTTCTCAAAGCACTGCAGAGTCAAGGTCATATTAACTTGGGGAACGTGGTTCTCACTGTGCTACTTTACATCAAGATTAATCTGGAACACAAATATGGACATACAATAACAAATATCATCACTGGGCCATTCATTATTCACTATTTACTGTTTATAGAATAAAAGAAAACAAAGATCCTGCTGCTAAAATGGTTCTATATAGAACCACGAACAATCAAAGAACCCAAAGAGTTCTTTGCATGATGAAAGGGTTCTTCAGATTGATGAGGAACGTGCTGTAGATGGTTTTTGAAAATGGTTCTATATAGCCCCAAAAAGGGAACCCTTTGATTGTTCATGGTTCTATATAGAACCATTTTCTTTACTAAAGAACCCTTGAAGAACCATCTCTTTTAAGAGTGTAGGACCCTACCAAATTCAGAGAGAGAGTGTTTGAGTTCATTACAAAATATTTTCCCACATGTGGTCAGGCAAATGATACATTCACACTTCTCTTGCATACCATGCAATCATTAGCATTTATTTTTCTCTTAACTCTCCTCTCTTTTTCCCTCAGCTCTCCATTCACTAGTTTCATTTACAACCTGAGTGTGCTATTCAGCTGTAAACAACCAATCAGAAAAGAGCTCTTTAAAAAAATCAATGAGCCTTCCATAAAAGGCAAAGCAGCTTGTTTAAGGCAAAATCATAAGGTTTTCAATGGGCATGTGGACATTTTTTCAACCCTGGTATGTTGATATCAGAGTACAGAATAAACAAATAAAAAAAAGGTCAAAAGCCAAGGCAGGTTGGGGCAGAGAAGGTTTTCCAGACCCTGTCATGTGTCTTTATTTATTAAAAGGCTCAGAAAGAAGGTCCAGCCTGGTTGAAAGGTCTCAAAACCCAATGTAATAGTAATAAAGATAAGGATAGGACAACGACAGTACAATATTAAAAATTAGACAAATTAATTTGATTAATCTGAAAAATCTGCATGAGGACGGGGTCTTGATGTAATTACATATTTTCAACTCAGAAGTTGCCAAATCCTTAAGCGTACAAAGTGCAAAAGTTGTAAAGTATTTTGAACTTGCATATCTGCAACTACATGTTGGAAACAGTGGTTTTAAACTTTCTTGAAAGTATTTCTCACTTCGGCTGCTCATTCAAGAGTCAGCAAGGTCATTTCAGTTCCACCGGCCGTTCCCTTCCCGTGCCAACAGCCCTCCTAAGCAACTCTGTCATGGAAAACGGAGTTATTTCGAGATTGCCCGCTTGGTTTCGCTTGCCAGCATGGCCGCCACCTTACACTCCTCTGCTCGCTCTCATCGTCACTCTGCCCCGATCCCTCCATCCTCTCCGTTCTTTTTCCCTTAAGCTCTCTAGACACAATATCCCTAATTACCCCTTTAAAGTCGACACACAGCGAGAGGAGCCCGAGCCAAAGGCCCCTAATTAGGCACCTAAAAATAAAGAGGGGACTTTATAGGGGACGTGGGCAGTTTGGGGAATGTTTTAATGAGGGGGGCTGGAGCTGAGAATAATGTTACAGTCGTTTGTTGATTTCGGCTGCTCTCTCTCTCTCCCTCTCTGTTATTTCATCCCCACCCTGTGGTGCCTTCCACTGACCCCACAGAATAGTCAAGCATTATGCTGTCCAGGAGTCCAACTGACTGACCATTCAGTTCACTTCCATTCGGTTCTTAGTTCTTCGCCTATTTAATGCTTGTATAAGCCTTCAAACGTGTGGTTCTGTAGGTGTGACCTTTCTGAGGGACCTGGGACATCAAATATAAATGGAAAGAAGTTTCAGGCACTTTTCATTTGGATTGTGTGCCCATTTTTGCAAGGACTGACCAATCTTTGAGAGAGCTGGGATACTCACTAGTCTAAATCTATGGTTAGTCTAAATCTATGGTTATAAGCATACATCTAGGTAAGGGAGGTCATGGGTCAACACCTTCCTTGCTCTGGTGATCAACTCCCAATATGTTAAACTGTAAAGTGCAATACAACTTCCATCGTTTATCTTATCTGCTTAATCCTGATCAGGGTCGCAGTGAGTCCCCTGCCCTCTCACCATGCCAAGGACAGAGCACCAATCCATCGCTGGGCAATACAACAACTCAATGGCTCAATAACAAGTACTATGGAAAAACCATAATGGTAGAGCCATGTTTTTTGGACACTACCTTCATCATGTCCCTGATTGATGGCCCAGTTCTGGCCCACACTTGCTACGTTTATCATCCACATAAACACTTAAGTGAGCACTAGTTTAAAACACTTATTGTAAGGCACTGTAATGCTCTTATATTGTGTATAATTGTGTATCTTTACTTCTTTCTAGGTATTAGTGATGGTGTTGATTTAACAGTGTCTGAACTTAAGAGTAGTTTGGACTCAAGTTTGTCAAAATGTAAATGTAAACATAATGCCATGGAATGATAATGTTTTACAGGTCCGGGTGCCAGAATAAGTCTAAATGTAACCCAAATTAAACCACAACTGTTGTAAGATACAGTTGGCTGGCAAGAATTGGGCCAGTTTTGGCCAGAAATAGAAATGACATTCAACCATTTTCCATGATAGGTTCAAATGCCATGACAAACCTTAAACACAGTACAGACAGGCCCATTTTGGCCCAAAATACACTCGCCGTAATTGGTCCTGAACTGTCTGGTATCAATAATTTACTGCAAAAGCTTTAAATAAACATTATTAATAAACATCCATCAAATAAATCTATTTATCACAAGGCAGAGCTGAGTTCAGAAGTAGTGCAAAGGTGTCTTCTTGCTTGAGACCTGACTTCACTTTTTTAAAAGTAGATCCAGATTCAGATCTCTAGAAACGCAAAGCCTATCAAGCCCAAACATTCCTCTTCTGAGGTCATCAATGGCTAAAACACTCCCAGGTAGGTTGGAGCCATGGAACACCACAAAGTCTACATAGATAGGCAATATCATAGTCTATGAGGTTAATTTGAGTCACAATCATTGCTGGCTGGAAACTTTTTGGGGCAGCCGTAGCCTGCTGGTTAGGGATCTGGTCTTGTGACCAGAAGGTTGCCAGTTTGATCCCTGGGCAGGTCATGACCGAAGTGCCCTAGAACAAGGCACCTATCCCCCAAATGCTCCCTTGGCTCCATGGATAAAGCTGCCCACCGCTTCTGGCACATGTTCTCACTGCCTAGTGTGTTTGTACTCTATAAACCCAAACAGAACTAATTCAATCTTTGTCTTTTTTTCCAAGTGAGTGATTGACCACCAGTCCTGCCCAATGCTGATGGAAGATTGAAAACCATCTCTTCATGATGCCACCTTAGACCAGCTGCCCACCAACAACCAAACACTGTGACCTGCTCCAGATGTCCTACACTACTGACAACATTCAAGTTTATATGGACTTTACTGGCTGCTGCCTTTATCCTCATCATTCCTGTTTCACTACTGTCACCTTATCAGTACCTGAACACTACAACAGCATCACAGGATTATGTGATTTATCAAGAACTTATAATTAGCAGACCAGAGGAGGATGGGTCCCACACGTGAAACCGGTTTCTCCCAAGGTTTCTTCCTCCAACCCTGAGGGAGTTTTTCCTTGCCACTGTCGCCGTTGGCTTGCTCACTACTAACCCTGTAAAGCTGCATCCATTGCAAAACATGCTTTATAAATAAATTTGACTTCATTTCACTAGTGTGTGTGTTTGTGTGTGTTTCACTGCACGGAGGATTTAATTACATTGTGTGCAAATCACATTGACAAAGTTGAATCTAAATATAGATAATTATTGTCATTCCTTCTGAAAGATGCAGAAAGTTTTAGAAAGATGGTTACAGGAAAGTGGAAATTAGCATGAGTTGCTAATTGAGAAAGAGCTGTATTTTAATAGGTGTCTCTTACTTAAGTAAAAGTACTGTCTGGGCACTTTAAAAACAAGGATTATGTTTTACCTGTCTGCTTGTCATTTGCTCTTGATTTCTGCACCTCAAACTGACAATGTCTGAACAATTAAAGCTTATATATGATGTGGCAGCTAATAAATAACCAAATAGCTCTTGCTAAATGTGTTACATATCACTAAAGGCCTGAATACACTGACTTAATGGAGCCACTATGTCAAACGTAGGAAATAAACATTGAGGAAACCCATCAGGTAGTGAGGCGCTAACGTTTCTTCGGTGAACATCAGGGTCTGAGTGTGTAAAATAATCTAATCTCTTGTAATGTGATGTGATAGTTGTCAGAGATTAATTGCGCTAGCCTTGCTGGAGCCTCTAGGGAGGATCCAGCTGGCTGGCCAGATTGAAATACATGCTACTAGTGCTCTACAGTTAGCTCTAATGCTAGTTTCACTCACATACACTCGGCTAGCGTGATGAACAATGGAAACTGCTGTTGGAACATAACTCAAACCTTTGTTACCCACTGAGATGTATTCACACCACATTAGATATTGGGTCAAGAGTCATAGAAAAATTACTTGTGGGGTTAAAAATGATTGGGAGAAAGCTGGTGAGACCAGTCTCTTAGCAGCTGACATGCTTTGTTCAGTGAAAATGATAACATATGGTTACACGATGGGTGCTAGGCTTACATCAAGTCATGCATTATTGTTACAGGTCCCCATAGAACTCTTTGGGTGTTTTGTAGTTCCTTGTCTCAGAGGTAGTCAAGCCGCATACTGATGCTAATACACACACACAGCTCAGTATCAGGAAAATGAGGTTGTCTTTCTGCCCCACTTGGGATTGGCGGAACTGATTATCATTGCAGGGACAATTAGTGACACTCTGAACGAGAAGCACCCAAAATAGCTGGAGTTGTCATTTTCAACCCCCTTTAAGTGCCCCTCACTCACATTCTATCTTCATCTTAGGCTCAAGAGCAGAACTTTTTCCACAGGCATGCCTGTACACCATGTTTAAAGTCTTTCAGAGTTTCTCGCCTACATTAAAGGCTAACAGTTTCAATACTTTCCTTGATTTAACCTTGATATTAACATCAAGATGCTGAGAATGATGACCATTTCCCACTTTGTTCAGAAATGAACAGGTATAATGCTTTCAAAGTGCGCTGCATATTGAATGTGAGACAGCTACTGGGCTAGATTGGCTCGTTGGGGAGAGTTAGGCTGAGTATGATGTAAATCAGCAAACATATGGTTCATTTTAGTGAGGGAGGACGAGGAGGAGGAGGAGGAGCAGGAGAGGAAGAGCCAGCAAGTGCAGTCACAAGGAAGCCAAGGTTGCAGCATTTCACATCCGCCACCCTGTCCTCTGAACAACACAGACAACCAAAGAGAAAACACTGAATCTGTTAATGACAGATGCTGCTGATGTTGCCTCTGTCTGAGAAGAGATAATTACAGCCAACAGCTAGCACAGAAAAAGGCATTAATTAAAGGCTAAGCTAGTGATTGGCTGTTTGTGGAAGTTGGGGTCAAAATGGGGTCAAATGCAACGCAACAAAATTTCTCCTCAACCCAACTGCAGCCAAAACATACACAGAAATAATAGTCAAACAAAAGTCTGTCTGAAATTGACTGTACACTGACTAAAAAATTCTGAACTCAGTATCAGAATCAAATTCTGTCTTAAATGTTCTGTAATTAGAAAAGTTCTGTCCCAATTATAGCCAGACACAATTCAGTTTGATCTCAACAATAACCAGGCAAAATTCTGTCTGATCATAACTACAACCAAACTAAATGTTATCTGATCTCAACTATAATCAGACAAAATTCTGTCTGATCTGAACTGTAACCAGACGACATTAAGATGAACCAGTTTGTCAATGTGATTTTTCAGACAAAGGAATTTGACCTCCGCATTTAACATTTGTGCAGTGAAACACACACACGCACACACACACACACACACACACACACTAGTGAACACACTAGGCTGTGAGAATTTGTGCCCAAAGCGGTGTGCAGTCCTTATCCACCGGCGCCCAGGGAGCAGTTAGGGGCGTTAGCTGTTTTGCTCAAGGACACTTCAGTCATGTCCTGTCTGGGGATCAAACTGTCTACCTTCACAAGACCAGATCCTTACCACTAGGCCATTTTGGCTGATCCCAACTATAACCAGACAACATTGTGTCTGATCTCAAGTATAACCAGACAAAATTATATCTGATTTTAACTGTAACCAGCTGAATCAACTGTTGACTGAAAAATGTCTTGAACTCACCACTCACTTTACGATGCACTGTAAAGTTAATGCAGTTATAAGTTTGCTTTCATTTAAAAACATATGCATTATTTTTCCTCATTCAAATTAAATACATAATGATATAATTTTCTGAATGTCTAATTTGCATACTTTAGAGTGGAGTTCTGGTTAGCTTCTGCCAACATCTCTGGAACCAGACACTATAGAAGAAAAGAGATGAACTGAGAAATGGGACTAGTGGTGTTGGTGGGTGTGAAAACATAACACAAAGCAAAGGTAGAGATTGGGATTTAAAAGATATTGGATTGGAAGGAGGCTATTCAGGTATGGTCCTAGATTTTCAGTTACATGATGTCCACATGTGCAAAACGTTTCTAAATGTATCTCCACGTACTGTAACAGTTCTAGGCCAGTTTTATTTACTTCTTTTTGTGTTTATTTTTCAACAACACATCTAAGGCAAAGACTATTTACGAACCTTTAAGATTGTAAGATATTAATTGGTATGATTGTGTCTTGCTCGTCTATGTCTTCCTCAGTGTGTTGTCATGCACGTGGTTTGACCTAGTAAATGTCATAATTTATGGAAACCCTCAGGATCTCCTGGGACTCCCAAAAGCCTACTGGATCACTGACATATGTTGCCCCCTCCCCCTTAAAATGTCTTTTGTTAGTGGTAAAAAGTGTAAGGCCATGACCCATGTGCTGTACTGCAGGTGTGTGCGCTGCACCCTGTGAGCATGCTGGGATTGTGAAAACTGACGCAATCTAGCATCATTTTCAATCCAGTTCAAACTCCCTGAACTGCCAGTGCTGGCCTTGATTCTCTTGAGCAAGAGCTAATGAAGGTTAAGGACTGGATACACTGAGAGGATTGTACCCAGATGCAATGCTGTGGTTTTGAACTAAATTTCACTGGAACCTTGTAATTGAAAAGTCCTGCAAAACTACAGTTGCCACATGGTACTGTTGAAACTGCTGTGCACTCAATTTTTGAAGCAGACATATGAAAAACTAACTTTTTTCAGTGTTTTTACACCTATGTTTGGGTATCTAGAATGCCTACCAACCCACAAACTGTGAAGTAAGACAACCCTGTCAGCTGTTTTTGGGCAGTCTAGGTCTGACAAAAGGAAATTCAACGAGAACTTCAGAAATTGGATCCCCTTATTGCACAACTCAGCTATGCCATTTTGTCTTTGTGAGGCAAAGAGAGAATAGAGCCTGTACATTTATGGTAAACATTTTGTGTTTGATTGCATTTTTAAATCCTGATGACTTTAAAAGTTAGACTTTTCCTAAAAGAGAGACTAACTGACCATCACAGCAGTGCAGAAAAGGGTAATGTAAGTATTTCTGCTGATTTCTGCTTTTTTTTGCACAAAGGTGAAGTTAGTTTCTTTTTAAAATTTACTCTTCCACCTTAAATGATGCCATCGTTATATTCTAGGGCCTGATGGAAAAAATCAATTAAGAACTTTATAGTTTACATTTTTTAGGGTGCTTTTACACCTACATTGTTTGGTTTGGACTTTTGGACTTTTGATCTGAACCAAAACAGCAGGTGGGAAAAGGGCCGTGAATCACGGTCTGAACCAAAGGAGCAAAATTTGGTATGATCAAAAGAGTCTTGGTCTGGATCTACTGAACCATGGTCTGGTTAGTGTGTAGTGTGAAAACACTTTCATAGAAGTTTTGGACTTTCAGATCAGGAAACGGTGCTGCTAAGACTGGCAGGATTGCTTGCTGCTTTTTCCTCCTTATCTGTCAGTGACGATACAATTGTTTCAGTACAAGCATGTTCATTTGGTGAATTTGAACTACCTCAGAGTACAGTGCTTGAAGTTGCTGCTGCTGGTATAAATACCATAATAACTGCACTACTGTGGTAATGAAATGAATCTGTTCATTCATTTTATCATTGAAAGGCTTCCCACTGAATTGGCAACATGCCAATGTCAGACGCATATCCTTCTACAAACCAATCAGTGTCAAGTGTAGGAAAATGCACCCTACATAAGTGATGATGACAGGACGTAGGCATATCATACAAAGGTCTTTGGTGCACTCGCAAAAATGCAGTGACAACAAAACTAACCAGACCAAATATATAGCGTGGTCTTGCTCTTATGCATGAGTGGAGATGGTGGACAGTGATGGTGAGTCGACTACCAAAGAATCAAATCTTCATCTCAGCGTTAGGTGTGAATAGGTGTATACCAGTAAATGCATTGATTCTTGTGACATCACAAAAACAATGAATTCAAAGCAGAAGCTCAGTTTACATGTGTGAAATGTATCAAATGTGGAGGGAAAAATGTTTGCATGTATATCAATCTTGAAAATTCAGTTTTCATGGAGGTGGTTCTTTAGAATGACCAGGATAAATGGACAAGAATTTTGGCTCAATATGTGATCAATCTTAAACTTATTCTCAAGTAGTCTTGAAGGGCCAGATGTTATCTTATACTGAGAGCATCTGGGGACCGTTGTGAGAGATTCTGGACTAAATGTGGGTGGGAATGAAGATGTATTAGGGTGGGAACAAACTTGATTTGGCCAGTCCAAGACCTTGTGCAGGTGGAGCTCAAAGCCACGTTGGGGGTAGGGTTTTAGAGGGGGGCGTACTTTGTCTGTTGTGACAAGTCAGCACCAAACGTTGCCCCAGATTTCCCCAGTTGTCCCCAAAGTAGCCTCCAAAAACAGGATGTCTCCAGACTTGTATTCTCATTATGAGATCACTTCAGACCCCCTTGAGGCTAATTTCCAAAGAACAGATTCCAAACTGTTCATTAACACTGGTACGGTTGACCAAAAACTTGAAATCAAACACATAAGACTTTCAGATGCAGTGTACAGGTCAAAACTACATATGTTTTATATGTGCCTGATATGAAAGTCTCACTCTGGAGCAAAGCAGATGAGAGGTGTGTGGTTGGGGGAGGTTGTAAAGGTGTTAAAACCTTTATATTGAAATGCAGTTTTAGAACTGCTGGGAGGTTTCAATAAAAAAAAAAGTTTCAACTGTGTGTAGGTGAGGCTTCACTTACAGCACTGGAGCTAATTGGCAATAAATGAGTCCATCTGGCTTCATTTGGAGCTTGCAAAGGCAGCAGGAGGTTTCTGTGTATGTGTGTGAAAGGGTCCATACACACGTGCCTTAACAGCGTGCACTGTGGAGAGGCTTATCTAAACCTGCTTCAGTCTGTAGCCAATAACCGAAAACAAGGAAGTCTAATTCTAAAGCTTGCTTGCTTGCTTCTTGTTTCTGTGCCACTCTTGCCTGGCTCACTAGAACCTGAAACTTGTTGTAGGAACTACAACACCTACCTTGAAACTACAGTCAATGATCTACCTACCATATAGTACGTACACTGTTGCTACAAAATGTCAGTAACCCTACACCCCATCCATCAAGAGCATGAGACCAGCACAGGAGCTCTGCTGAAAAGGTACAGAGTCATTAGTGGACTATTCTTAGCAAAACTCTGACACTAACACAATAGTGGGTGATTCAGGTTTGTTTGATTTTTGAGCAGTTGCCATTCTCCCAACATCTTATTGAAATAGTTTACTTTGCATAGTGTCAGATCAGACCTAGATGACCTAGTTTGTGGAGTGAATGGGAAAGAATCCAGAGTGTGACTGAAGATACTATATAATAGACAGGGGTGGACTTAACCAACACACAACCACGCAATTGCTTGGGGCCCCAGAGATCAGGGGCCCCCCTGCTGGCCAAAAGAGGCCAAAAATAAAGTTTTGGTTCTCTGCAGACTTTTTCATCCAAATGCTATACTCAGTTGGCCCACAGTCCGTGTTAAGTTGTTAAGATATTGGATGTTTGTTCTGTCTGTGTCACGTCAGCTAGACGTATTTTAATATCAGAGGTTTCATATTGTCGTGTTTTCAACTTTTATTATCAGCCGCGCTGTACCGCTAGCCATGTAGCTCTAGCCTTGTGCTGATATGGAGTCTGCTTCTAGCTGTATAGGAGGCTGCTTCTCTGGCTGGCAGAAGATCGCTCTTTTGCTGCATGCGGCGTGGAAGTGTGGGAATAAAGGCACACAACAAGGTAGACTTCATTTTAACTCTTCAGTTGGTACTTCAGTCACAATTACAATGCTGCAGACTGCCTAGCTCCAGCACCAGAACTATAAATGGAGTTCAATGCTGGGGCCGTTGCGGCGAGCCTAATATAATAATTACTCTGCAAATGCATAAGCATGCGTAAATAAACAGGATGCTGAACTGTGATTGGCTGAGCTGAACGTCACTCTGAATATCACTGTTACAGTATTAAAACATTAACATTTGAATGTGTCTGTGTGTCTGCCAGTCTGTGATAAGCCATCCATTTACATGCCTCCAAGTGTAACTATTGTCAAAATAATTCAGAATTTCTGCTTATTTTTACAAAAAAATTAGGTATTGACCATACAGTCCAAACATAAGTGTAAAATTGATGCTAATGAATTGGAGTGAAGTTGAAGCACAGAATTGGGTGATTAATTTTATGCTTCATGCTTTTGACAGTTTATTAATATTTAATTATTTATTAGGATTTTATTAATGATTAATATGAATTTTATTATTTTATTATTAACAATCAATAATAATAATAATAATAATAATAATAATAATAATAAATATTAACTAGTAATAAAATATTATGAATATTAATAAAATATTATTAATAATAATGTTTAAGTAAAGTATTAATATTTATTAATAATTATTAATAATAATTTATGTTCAAGCCTGCACCGCACCATAACCATAACTATAAAAAGGAATTTGTTTGATCAGAGTCCCCAGACATAACATTGCTTGGAGCCCCAGAACTTCAAAATCCGCCCCTGATAATAGGGTCTGGCCATGCTAACAAGCTCACAGTAAGATATATTAAGATACATTTATCACAAATCAACATATCACAAGGCATTACGATATAACACTTATACAAATGCATTTGACCACCTACCTAATAACCACTCTTGGCTTGGATGACTTGGCTTCTTACTTCCATCTCAATAAGTAAGAAGTCTTGGTGTGATCCTGGATGACCAGTTATTGTTTTCTACTTACATTGAAAACTTGACTCAGTTGTGCAGGTTCCTCCTCTTCAACATTCAATGGATCTGACCTTTTCTAACCCAGGATGCCACCCAAATGCTTGTCCAGTCTTTCGTAGATTTGACTACTACAACTTGCTCCTGGCTAGTTTTCTTATGCAAGCCATCAGGCCCCTGCAGCTGATCCAGAATGCAGCTGAGCGGCTGTTCTTCAATCAGTCTAAGTTTTCCCACGTCACGTCACTGCTGCGTTCACTTCACTGGCTTTCTGTCACTGTTCACATCAAATTCAAAACCCTGATGCTCACCTACAAAGCAAAAAATAGACTAGCCCCTCCCTACCTAATGGCAGTGGTCAAGTCTTGAGCCGCATCTCAAACCCTTCGAGCTTCTACAGTAGTATGGCTCAGGTTGACCTGCCATCCTTCAAGACACCTTTACCACAGTGGCAGAACATCCCACGAAGTTAGTGGTTTCTGAGATGCTACCACCCTTCACCTATACCCTATGATCATGCCCTTTTGGACATCAGTCACATTGTCTTTTGCCCTTGATGATTGTTTTGACTCTGCTACAACTGACTGGTGTGCTCACTTAATAACACATGCAGTAAACCCCGTCATTTGGCATACAGTTTACTACAAACCAGGGGTGGTCATAATATTCTGACATCACTGTGTAGTTACTAGCTACTGCCATCAATATTTGTTATGTATAGGGCTGAGAACCTGCTGATACTATATGTATATAATGTATATAAGTTATGATTCGATATATATATTGCAGTATTGCAATATTGTGTCATGATTTGGGAAACAGGTGGGTTTGCTAATGCTAACATTGGTGTTGCGCCCTCACTCTACTCGTTTACCTTAGAGTGGAAGAGTCTAATGGCTCAAGATAGATTACAAAACTGCCATCTTGTGGTTGGGGGTTTAAACATGACACAAAACCACTGTCTGCTACCAATTTTTGCATGTAAACTATTAACTGAGAATTGATACAATATCACAAAACATATTGTAATACTGATATTTTCGTACACCCCTATAGGTAACCACATTCATTGAACTAAGGCAAAGGAAATGAATGTTTGTATGTATGTACATGGAGGACGGCCGGATGGACGGGCAGATAGATTTGTAGAGTTCTGGAGAGCTCACTATCCAGCACACTCAGTCATTTATTTTTGGAAATAACTACAGCTGAAAGCCTGTTAGCTGGCTAGCAAACTGAAGCAGTAGGAAATTATTTGGACTGCACTGAGCCATTAATACTGATACTATCAGCTCACATTAGAGCTCTGAAACATTTTTAAATGGAGTCTGGACCCACTTCTGAGTATCACGGAGATTCTGGTGGGTTTTGTTGCTCAACATGGCCAAGAACCACTTAACTGAATGGATTACTTGACAAAACCATGTGTGATGTACAGACTGATTCTCTTCTTCTTTTCAGAAATGCTTCAATGTCTTAGAATGTAGGTCAATAAAGTATTTCTGCCATAAAAATTCAGAAGAGGATATTAGCAAAGAGGTTCATTATTAGGGTCTTTGGCGTAGGCTTCATACCAAACCCAGGTCTGCAGCATTCAGTCTGAAGTAGACACGGACCAGAGCTGACCAGAGCCAACCTGGTGGTCCTGGTGGGGAGGAAGGAGGATGACGATGATGCATCGGTGCCTGCAGTCAATAGAGCGTAAGTGTAAACTCAAGTAGTAACTTGTGATTGGCCAGGAAGCCGATTGAATGACTGGCTTAGTTCTGGCTTAGGTAAACACTGATGATCACTGAAGAATTAAGTTTTTTTTTTGCAGAACTTTAGCTTCAGCTTCCATTTCCATCCATCCATCATCCTTCGCTTATCCATGTCCAGGATGCTGGGGTAACAACCAAAGCAAAGTAGACCAGGTGTCCCTCTCCCCAGCCACCTCTTCCAGCTCATATGGGAGGATTCCAAGGCGTTCCCAGGCCAGCTGAGAGATATAATCTCTCCAGCATGTCTTGGGTCATCCCTGGGATTTCCTCCCAACTGGACATGCCCGGAACACCTCACCCAGAAGTCGTCAAGGAAGCATCTGTACCAGGTGCCCAAACCACCTCAACTGGCTCCTCTCGACATGGAGGAGCAGTGGTTCTACTCAGAGTCTTTTCTGGATGTCCGAAATCTTCAGCCTGTCTCTAAGGGAGAGTCCAATATAGCTTCCATTTCCATTACACTGTATGTATATATCAGATATATATAGTCTATAAATACACTGATATATAGTCATATATAAAAAAGTTCATTATTGTTATATTTTGTATATTCAATGAATATATGTTCATTACATGTAAAGTGACATATTTCAAACCTTTTTTGCTTTAATATTGATCACTATGGCTTATACCTCATTGTTGGTTGGACAATCAAGCACTTTTGGTTGTAGGTTCGGCACTGTGGGCAGGTTCCTGCTGGAACAGAAAATCAGCATCTCCTTCAGACACTTCGGATTGTGTCTCTCCACTCTTCCACCAGACTCTAAGAGCTTGATTTCCAAATGAAATGCAAAACTTTCATCTGAAGAGAGGACTTCAGACCACCAGAGGTGTTAAGTAACAAAGTACAAATACTTCATTACTATACTTAAGGAGACATTTTGGTTATTTATACTTTACTGGAGTAATTATTTTCAGACGACTTTTTACTTCTACTTACTTACATTTTCATGCCTTTATCGGTACTTTCTACTCCTTACATTTTAAAATGTCTTGTTATTTCTACATAATTTCGGTTTGTCTTCAATCAAAAAACATCCTATCCAGATAAATGGCGCCATCCAGAAAGACTGAATTTGATTGTGGTTGGATGATAAGTATAAACATATACCATTCTGATTGGTTAAGCAATCCACCCCACCTGCACATCACATGTCACATGTCTCTTCACTCTCCAGTAAGCTCAGTACTACACATATATGGTCCACTAATATATTTAAAATGACTACATTTTTTTCATTTTCAATGGACATATATGCAGCTGAAACAGGCAGTCAGTACATCCCAGAAATGTCAACATTACCATTTTAATATAACATCATAGTCATTACGGCTTTTAGAAAAAAATTATTTTGGTGGTGGGGTGTGTGGTAGTGCACTATATGCCCCTGTGGCACAGCCTAAGTTTTGGCATTTGTTTTCCTTACATTACTTTTACTTTTATACTTTAAGTAGTTTTGAAACCAGAACTTTTGTACTTTTACTTGAGTAAAAAGCTTAAGCTGATACTTAAACTTCTATAAAAGTCTTTTTAAACCCCGGTATCTATACTTCTACCTGAGGAATGAATGTCAATACTTTTGACACCTTTGCAGTCACTGAATAACAGTAACAGCATCTGCCAAATGTTGTAAATGTAAATGTAGACAAAATTGAACTGGGGCAGCTGTTGCCTGGTGGTTAGGAATCTACTCTTGTGGCCGGAAGGTCGCCGGTTCAATCCCAGGCAAGGTCTTGACTGAAGTGCCATTTAGCAGGGCACTTAACCCTCAACTGGTGCTGTGTACAGGGGCAGTTCACCGCTTCAGGCATATGTTCTCACTACTCCCTTCGTTCACTAGTGTGTGTGTGTTTCACTTAAATGCGGAGGTCAAATTCCACTGTGTGCACATTGCCAATAACTGTGCACTTTATCGCTCATTTTTTGTTGTATGACATCAAGTGCATGGATTCATGAAAGAGATTAAAGCAGTTAACTAACTCGTTCTACTGGTTTTGAATATTTTATAAATTATTCCTTGCAGAGCTGCACACTGTGACAATTTCTGTGATTAGTACAGCTCTACTGTACAGTGCCTGACATGTGGAGAAGGTCCTGTTGGCCGTGGTGTTACATGTGTGTGTGTGGGAGGGTCACTGGAGCTGTGTGTGCTAAGCATGTGTGTCCAGGCCTTCTCGCAGATTGCCGGTTATTTTCTTTACCCGGGCAGCTCAATCAGGTCCTGTGTGTTTGCGCAGCTTGTTAATCAGCGCGAGTGTGATTACCCCTGAGCCAGGCTGATCAAACCCCGCCATGCTCAGCCAAGACCAGCCCTCCCCTCCCTCTCTCTCCCCCTCACTCTGTCCTCCCTTCCACCCTCTGGCTCTCCAGCCATCACTGACACGGCCCCCACACATGCACAGAGCCTAAAGGTGCACCCCCTAGAGGAGAACAAAGGTAAATTCACCCAATGCAAAAATAGGTGGAAAGGAGGACACTTAAGAAACTCAGCCTTTGTGGACATCACTCCCACGCCATGACCTTCAGGAACAGACTCATTCAGCTCGGCTGTAGTAAGGAGAGGTACAGGAGGTCATTTACACCAAAACTGATCTCACTTTGGACTGTGTACTGAGAAAGGACAGGACAGGTACACTGAGCATCAGCTCACAACCACTCACATCTTGTCCGTGTGTCTGTCTATCTGTCTATATGTTTATATCTATCTATCTATCTATCTATCTGTCTGTCTGTCTGTCTGTCTGTTTCTGTGTTTATATCTATCTATCTATCTATCTATCTATCTTTCTGTCTGTCTGTCTGTCTGTCTGTTTTTGTCTGTCTGTCTGTCTGTCTATTTCTCTGTCTGTCTGTTTCTCTCTGTCTGTCTGTCTGTTTCTCTCTATCTATCTGTCTGTCTGTCTATCTGTCTGTCTGTTTCTGTCTGTCTGTTTCTCTCTGTCTCTCTGTCTGTTTCTCTCTATCTATCTATCTATCTATCTATCTATCTATCTATCTATCTATCTATCTATCTATCTATCTATCTGTCTGTCTGTCTGTCTGTTTCTCTCTGTCTGTCTGTCTGTTTCTCTCTGTCTGTCTATGTACTAAACACCAGTTCATATGAAGTCACTGTCTTGCTGCTAAATCATGTTTATTCACTTTTATTTAACAATTTATTTTAATGTTCTGATCAAAGACACACGTGTTTCTAGACCCAGAAGCATTTTTCTTATTTATTATTTCTAAAATATTTATATATTTACTCCACCATCCCAATTCTTCACCTGCATGCTCACCCTACCTACTTCTTCAGCATGTCACTGTTAGCGCTGCCCATCAAGGTCATGCTGGCCTGTCCATTTCCCTCTCTCTCATATCCAGAGGTCTACTCTGCTTCTGTCCAGTGCCCGATTGGGTTTCATTATGTCAACAGAAGCTCCAAATCCTGAGCTAAAAATAACTGACCAGTGGACTGCCCTCATGACTATTGTTTGAGAGGCTCTTTTAGGGTGACATCACACCCTGTGTTGCTAAGGGCTTCACTGGTGTTTCGACTGAAGCCAGAATTGATTGCTCATCCTTTGTGTCCCGAATGTTTAACTTTTTTTACTTCAAATTTTTTACCTCGAATTTTGAGCACTGAATTTTTGACACATCAAATCTGAGCAACTTGAATATAAATTACTTAAATTTTTGTTTTTGAATTTGTTTTCACTGGAAAAAAAAACAATTTGCATGCAATAATTCAATTTCAAAACGTGGTGAGACTGTTTTGCTTCCATTTTTAGCGAGAAAACAAAGAAAAAACATTTCTTGAAAAAGTACAAACCCCATTTCCAGAAAAGTTGGGACAATAACAAACTTTATTCTATTAGTTAAATATAAGTTAGATATAAGTTAGAAATCGATGCCTGCAACACACTCGGAGATGTTGGGATACAGAGAAAATAAGACAGAAGTAACTTTTTAACTGTTCTGGAAGGTTCCACAATTAGCAGTTTAACTGGTAACAGGTAATGAATATTACTCCTATATCGCACCTTTCTCACACCCAGTGATGCTTTACAATCAATAAAGTCCATTTACACACTTTAAACACCACCACACACACCGGCGAGAAGTGGCAGCCAGTCGCGTACAGCATCTCAACCGGAAGTGACCGTCCACCTGGAGGACTGCATCGAGCATTAGGGGGGATCACCAAGGACAGAGTGCCAACCATATCTGGGCATAAACACACACATACACATTCATTCACAGTCCAGGGTCATTTAGAGTAGCCAGTTAACTTTTGAAATCTGGGAGGAAACCCATGCAGACACGGGGAGAACATGGAAACTCCACCCAGATGGGGAACCCAAGACCTCAGGGCTGAGGGTCAAACATGCTAACCACAACGCCACCCAGGTGAGGTCATCAAGCCTGAGTATACAAGCAAGGATGGGTCATGGTTCACCACTTAAGGCCAAACTTAATGAGAGAATGGTAAGTCAGTCCAAAGACAATGTTTCTCAAACTAATTAATGTTTCATTAAGTAGATGGATATACCACCAAACATGTAAGAACCACCTCCAAGAGACGCCTGTGGGGCAAAGGCAGGGTGCTAATGGCAGTGTATCTGGCATGATGTTTGACCCCTAACACCACTGTATTCTAATGGGTGCTTAGCAATCCCAGTAGATATTATGCACCTATACACTTGACGTTCTTCCCTGATAGTAATGGTTCCTATCAACAGGATAATGCTGCATCTCACCAGGCAAGGGTGGTGCATGAGTGGTTTCAGGAGCATGACATTGACTTTGTTGTCCTTCTCTGGCCTGCTAACTCAATCTCAGTCTAATTGGATCACCAGGTTCACAGTGCTGACCAACAACCACACAATCTGAAGAACCTCAGTGCTCTCGATAGCTCATCCAAGCCAAGGGCAGTTTTTGGCTGGTGGTTATAATATTCTGATATGATTGTGTATGTAAATACAGAGTAGCACAGCTGGAATGTAACTTATTATTAGATTACTTTCCTCACATATGTGCTTAAGTCAAATATTCAGAACAGTACAAATCCATTCAAATGCTACCGGAGTTGAATACTGAGTACATGTAACTAGTTACACCTCTGTTAATGGAAGGATAGAATGAGTCCTGGGGTGAATTTCTGATTTCTATCATCTCCTAGATAACACAGCCAGGAATCTGCTTGTCCTTCATCAAGTCTGGTCACAAACACAGAGCAGAACATCAATGCAGCCAGCCAAGCAATTACAACAAAGAGAGAGAGAGAGAGAGAGAGAGAGAGAGAGAGAGAGAGAG